>ML104654.1:0-22052 GCA_003697995.1 Taxidea taxus jeffersonii | reverse complement strand
TATGACTATTTTTTAAATAAATTTTATTCATTTGATATAGAGTAAGAGAGAGAGAGAGCACAAGGAGGGGGCAGAGGGAAAGGGAGAAGCAGACTCCTCACTGAGCAGGGAGCCCGATGTGGGGCTCCATCCCAGGACCCTGGGATCATGACCTGAGCTGAAGGCAGAGGCTTGACTGACTGAGCCCAGGCATCCTGGACTATGGCTATTTTAAATGTTTTTTGAAACATGTGGATTTGCATTTCACCTTAGGTGTCTAAAAGCCAAAGAGAAGGAGAGAGGGAGAAAGGGAGAAAGAGAGAGAGAGAGAAGGAGAGAGAGAGAGAGAAAGAGAGAGTGGGAACTGTCTTTATTTCTATCTTTATGTCCATGTTTGGCTGGCCGAAACCTATGATCCGGTCAGAGGGAGATAGATTATCCTGAACTTCACTCATAGACTAGGAGCAAGCCATTCAGTTTTGAATTCATGAAACAATTTTTTGGAAATCCAGTCATTGATCTAGTAAACTGTGTTGGCATTCGTTTTTGTGGTTTATGCAAGAGTGTGTCCTTACCCCTGTAAACTGTTTCGCTTCAACATGAAAATAAGCATGCCTTAATGTCTCACTCCTGTTGACCTATTGACTCACACCTCTCCCTGACTAATGGTTCCCCTCTTTGAGCATCACCCCAGGAAAGCAGGGGACCAGGGAAGTGGCTTATTCCATCAGCCGTGCTCCAAACTGAAGAAGTAGGAGAGAAGTGGGGCACAACCAGAATGAGCAGTAGGGAGCTAAGGAGGGAGGCTGGGGAGGCAAGGTCAGAGCCACAGGTGGTGGCGAAGTCTAAGCAGAAGGAAGAGAAATGGAGGGCAGAGTGATCTAGCTCCTTTTGGAGAGAAACAGGAACAGGAAAGACATCTGGGCCTCTCCCTTCCTCTCTTGCCAGCCTGGGGCGAGGTGTGGAGAGGGTGGCTAGAGCATCAGACTCATCATTGCCAGTGCATGGGGAAACAATCTTTTTATCTCCCAAAGAGGTGAGCCCGCGCTCTCATCTCTAGCATGAAGTGCTAAGTATGTGGTTCAGTTTCCTCAGGAAATCCTAACAATTCAGGGGCTCCAGGGTAGAGAGAGAAAAGAGTGGGGAGGGACTCCTTGCTTATGGAGGGCCTATTCTGTATGTACATGATCTCAACCATTTCTCACAAAAGCCCTGCAAGGATAGATGGCAGCCTCCATTTTGCAGATGAGGAAACTCAGGCTCAGGATCATTAACTCAGCCAGTTCCATAGCTCTTGGTGATTCTCACCACCGGCGTGTGAAACTGTATTTCTATGTTTTAACCCAGGCTCTGCTGCAAACTGCCCCTGTTGCTCTGGGCAAGTCAGTGCCATTCAACAAACCTTTATCTGTAAGCGCTTCAATGAGAAGCACTGGCACAGACAAGAGTAACTATTATGGAAGGAACCCTATACAAAGTGCTAGGAAGTCACTTTGCTTTCCCACCAGGCCTTAGATTGCTGATCTATAAAGTGAGTGGGATGACGATCTCATGCAGGGGTTGGCAGACTGCTACTGTAAAGGGCCAGACAGTAAATCATTTGGGCCTTGCAGGCCGTGCGGTCTCTGTCACAACTACTCAGCTCTGCTGTAGCATGAAAGCTGCCACAGACAATACACCAGCAAACGGGAGCAGCCACACGCTGCTTCCCCAAGTCCAACATACTGGCAGGTCTTCTTCCTGAGCAACCTGGAGACGAGATCAGCAGAGGATGGTTCATTTTCTTCCCGGATATTTACCCAGCTGGTATCTGTAGAGTTTCTGAGCTGGAGGGCCTTTCGCTTTACTTTTTATCCTGCTCTGACAACTTACAATTGGGGTAAAGGGTTTTTTTTGGGGGGGGGGGGAAGGATTCTATCAGAATTCACTTCAGAGCATTTCTAGAAAAAATAAATGGTGTAGCATTGGACATAGACACATAGTGAAAATTTTGGAGTCTCTCTTTTGACACTGGCTGAAAAAGAAATCAAAGCTAAGATATTTTAGACAACATTGGTCAAGCTGGCATTTGGTTGGTTTGGTTTGGGATGCCTTTTATGATCCCTGTTATTGACACAGTCTAACTTTGCTTGCTCTGAAGCTCTATAGCTGAGTACAAACTATACCCCCCCGCAGTGTATTTATTCTAGCCGGAATGATGAATACCTGACTTGCCTTGACCATGCACAGTCATAGAAGGCCAACAAACAGCAAAGCTGATGCATTGGCCTGGCTTAAAAAGCTTTATCTATCTGTGCTTGAAGCACCATGGGCCTTCGGGCCTTTCTCTATAGAGAGAGCTCCGAGCTTAGCTAGCAGGGACCAGCCATCTGCATGAGATGCTGATTGGCAATATGGCCTGAGGGACAGCAGGGGTAAAAAGGAATCCAAGGTGGGAGGGGAACAAGCCTATTTGGGGTCCTTTTGGGTCCCTCTCCACACCATGCCCTCAAGAATACTTCAGAATGCGAAACTCTGGGGAAAAGTCTGCCTCTCTTTCCTTAAATGCATTGGGGGCTGTTTTTTGTTTTGTTTTGTTTTTTTTTCCTGGCAAGGTTTTTTGAATTAAAGCAATGAACATGACCCCCTAAGCAGATAAACCAGGTGCCTCCTAAGGGGGCCAGTCCTCCCCTTGTCAGGTTTGACGTTTATTCCAAGGACTATCAGTGGCCGGTATAGCCAGCTGCCTGCTGTGGAGACAGCAGTACTGTGGACAGGAAGCCCTGTGGACAGGAAGGCCTCTCCAGCGTCTGTGGACCCCATTCATGCTGGGCTTCAGGGAATCCACTTAGCTCCCAAAGAGCCCCTCCTAGCCTGGGCTGAGGGGTTCCCAGCTTTCTCTCTCTCTTTCTTTCAAGATAATATTTATATATTTTTATTTTTTCTTAAGTAGGCCCCACACTGGTCATGCGGCTTGAACTCACGGCCCTAAGATCAAGAGTTGCATGCTCTGAGACACCCAGGTTTCCCTCCTTTAACTGTCCAAGGGTTCCCTCCTTTAATCCCTTGAATAGTTAGCTTCCTCCCAGTTGTCAGAAAAAGATGACAAGAGTAGAATTCTCAGTTTTTTAAAAAATATTTTATTTATTTATTTGACAGACAGAGATCACAAGTAGGCAGAGAGGCAGGCAGAGAGAGAGAGGAGGAAGGCAGGCTCTCTGATGTGGCGCTTGATCCCAGGACTGGGATCACGACCTGAGCCGAAGGCAGTCTCTTAACCAACTGAGCCACCCAGGTGCCCCAGAATTCTCAGTTTTAAGTCTTCTTTTCCTCATACCATTTTTTTAGTGTTCACCGGCTAGTCAGTGTAGCAGATGACAAAATGAATGAATGAGAAACAAACAAATAGGAATAGAAAAATTCAAATACTTGATTGTGTCTGGTCCAATAGCTTGTGGTTTCCATGGAGGCATGTGTACCTGTAAATGAGATTTTACATGCATTCTTGCTACACAGTAATATTTTCTCATAGTGTATATGATGGGATTAAATATGAAATTAGATATTGGTGGTGTTCTACAAATAACAACATGATTTCTAGATGCTCTGCCACCTGAATAAGTTGGAAATATAAAACTAACTTTATTTATTGTGAGGGAATTGGCATATAGATGCTAAACAAGTAAAAAAAAAAAGATTTCAGAGAGTGACAAGGGCCATGAAGGAAATAATTGTGCCTGTGGTGGAGAGGGACTGGAGGTGGTGGGCCCCCTCTTGTGAGGGAGAGCAGGAGAAGCCTCTTGGGAGAAAGGTCCAAACAGAGATCTGCAGAATGAGAAGGGAAACCACCCCGTGCTCCATGGGGAAGAATTCTGGAAGAGGAAATAGCATCTGCAAAGGCTTGGAGCCCGGAAGGAGCTCAGTACATTGGAATAAAGAATTGGAGGCCAGTGTGGTCAGTGAGTGAGGGGAGAGTGGAGCAAGATAATGCTGGAGAGGTGGGGGTGGCTTCCTGCAGGACCCTGTGGGTCAGATATGGAGTCTGAATTTTAACTGACGCTCAGCAGGGAAGGAAGTGATGAGGAGCCATATTTAAGAGGTCAGTCCTAACCGCTGTGTAGAAAATGAACCATAGGTGTGCGAGGGTAAAAACAGGGAGTCCATTTAGGAGGCTGTTGTGGGCATCCAAAGTGTGTATCTTTGAGAGACGTTTTGAAGGCAGAATCATCTGGACTGGTGATGAAGTGGGTGGGAGGGTGCCACAGCCAGAGAAGTCAAGGATGCTGCCAGGTTTTCACCTTGAGCAGCAGGGTAGATGGTGGTCCCACCCAGTGAAAAAGGGAAGACTCGCAGATAGACAGGGTTAGGACGACTCAAGAGTTTCCAGTCAGGAGTGATGAGTGTGGTTGCCTATGGCACCTCCAGGTGGGTATGTCTGGGAGGCAGTTACCCACATGGGCCTGAAGCTCAGGAGCAAGGTCTGGGCTAGAAATTTGTGAATCTCCAACAACGTGTGGTAATTAAAATCGAGACCAGCTGGGAGAGAGAGTGGGTGTGGGAGGGGGAGGCCCTAGGTCTGTGCCATAAAGAGCTCCAGTACTCATTCATTCAGCAAACATTTATTGAATCCCTTTATATGAGGCCCATGTAGGGCCTGGGGTTACAGTGAGAAAAAAAGGCACAGTCCCAAGTCCTTGATGAGCTTAGCCTAACAGAGTGGGAATTTATCCAAAATTTGTGGGGTCTGACATTCTTTAAGAAAAAGAATGTAAGACTAGCTACATGGAGTCACTCAGCTCTTGAGATGGGGCTAATGCAGACTGAGATGTGCTGTAAGTATAAAACATACACTGGGATTCAAAGGCTTAGTATGAAAAAAAAGGGCAAAATAGCTCATTGATCTTTTTATATTAATTACACATTGAATTGTAATATTTTTAGTATATTGGGTTAACATATTTTATTAAAATTAATTTCATATGTTCCTTTTACGTTAAAAAATGTGGCTGCTACCTGATGATTCACAGACCTGTACCCCTGGGGGAAATAATACATTATGTTGTAATAAAAAAATAGTTAAAGTTATGTATGTGACTTGCATTCTATTTCTATTGGACAGTGCTGGACTGGAGGTAAGAGGAGGCTAGTAGGTGCTCAGCTAAGGAGTCTGGACTCCCTTGTGAGGACAGTAAGCCTCTAGGGTGTGGGGGAGGGACAGGATTTGTGCTTTGTTCAGACTATCACTCTGACTGAAGGATGGAGAATGAACTGGAAGAGGAACAGATCAGGAATCAGGAGGGTTTTAGGACTGTAGGCAGGAGAGATGAGGCTAAATTTGAGGACTTTTAGGAACTAGGTCTGACAGCTGATTGGATGTGGGCTGTGGAGGAGAGGGAGGAATTTGGGTAGACTTCTGGGTTTCCAGCTTAGAAAAAATGAGTGGATCAGAGTGAAAGACTACACAGGAAAAAGCTAGAGTGAAGGGTCCCCTACTGGAGTGTAACTTGGGTAAAGGCAGGACTCAGACCAAGAATTCAGTAAGAACACTTGTTAAATGAATATTAAAAAAAAAAAAATCACAGGGGTGCCTGGGTGGCTCAGTGGGTTAAGCCTCTGCCTTCAGCTCAGGTCCTGATCTCAGGGTCCTGGGATCAAGCCCTGCATAGGGCTCTCTGCTTGGTGGGGAGCCTGCTTCCCCCTTTCTCTCTGCCTGCTGCTCTGCCTACTTGTGATCTATCTGTCAAATTAATAAATAAAATATTTTTTAAAAAATCACAGACTAAAATATGTGGTTCAGGGAATGTGTCCTGGATGGTCTAGAAGGGGAGAGGCCAATGATTAACTGCTGTGTCAGTGGGAGATAGAAATTGGAAGTCAGGAGGCGGAGCCCCGAGGGGCTGCCATATTTGCCATCACAGGTTCTCAGGAGAAGCTACAGGGGATCCCAGTGCTCAACCTCAGCAAGATGCATCACAGGTGCTGGGGGGTTTGGCTGGCATGAAGACATCCTCTTCGGTCTCCTCAGCCCCTTTGCTCATTTTCATGAGGAGAAGGAGAAGGTGGGGTAATGAGGCTGAAGAAAGGTGAGGGGCGATGGATTGGTGTCAGAGGTGGGTAAGAAATGTGTTTGTACCAAGAGTGTATTCTGAAAGCACCTACTTACCAGGACTGCTACCCATAATAGACCCATCATCCACATCTAAATGGAGAAGAACATTCATGTCTACTTACCTAAAATGTCAATAATTTGGAACAAAGCCACTAGGGAATAGAGATTTTGCCTCATTGCCTGATTTATGCCTGGGAAAAGAAATGCGAGCCAGTAAAGGACAACAGCAACAACATACTTCTAATGGGGATCAGAGGGTCAAGAGTTCTGACACTGACTTTGTTGAGTGTGGGCAAATGACACACTTTTTCCGCATCTCTGTTTTCTCATTTATCAAAGAGCAGTAATAATACTAACCTTGTCTGCTTCGTGGAGTTAGTAGTCCTGGATGAGAAAGTGGATGTGAAGGGCTTCAGAAAATTGAAAGTACATGCTGATCTCAGAAGATATTGATGTGTGCAAAGAATGATGAACTCAGAGAGAAATATTTTGGCTTGGGTAAATCTGAATGACAGAAAAGTCATTAGGCACCTGCATCACAGGGCAAAAGTCAATCTCTCCTGCCCCTCTGGGGACAGAACTAGCTACCCCAAAGGGCACCCTGGCTTCTCACGGTTTTTTGCCTCTAGAAACTCACTGGGTGAAGGTTGGACAGGATAAACGTGAGAAGGCTGGGCCAGCAGGCATAAACTTACCATGCCTGTAAACAGACGGGTGTGTCATGAAAGAGGGGATTTGCTCAGAAATGCAAAGTGCTCCCTTCATATGCAGATTGGTTATTTCTGCTCTATTTCATTCATTTGCACATTCATTGGTTCATCCATCCCTTTATTCAATTCATTCAGCCATCTAGGTCCAGCATTCAAACCTCCCCCATCCTTCAAAGCTCACTCAAATTCTGCCTACTTCAGGAAGCCTTCTTGTCCTTCCCGCCACTGCAGCTTCATCTAAGCTTCTCATTTCTTGCGCCACTCTCTGCTTTGTCAGTGTTGGTTCCAGTTCCTTTCTGGACATAGAACCCATGTCCTTGACATCTTTGCGTCCCGACAGCAGTAGCACACTGACCTAGAAGCAGCAGGTACTCAGGAAATAAGAACTGAATGAATGAACAAATTGGGGGGATGGGAGGGTGAAGCACCCTGGCCCAGGCACTATTTTATTTTCTGCGTTGAAACAGAGACAGTGGCAAGTCCAGTTCTAGTTCTGGCCACGGAGGCCAGCAGTGGGGAGGTGAAGATAGGTATTGGGGGTAACTGTTGGTGACCGTGTTGCCTAAAGATAGCACTAGAAGCTCCTTAGGAATATCTACTCAGTCGGCTCACCTTTAATGAGCACCTACTATATACAAGACACCGTGCTGCAGGTTAGGGGAACAGAGATGACTGTATTGTCGGTTCGAAAAAAAAATCGCGTCTAGCTGGGTAGACAACTGACATTTGTCAAAAGTTAAAACATGATTCTTTTAAAAGTTCAAATGGCATTATAAAGCAGTAAATGCAAGGTGGCAGGCTAGTGGTCCAGACAATAAGTATTGCGCGTTTAATGATTCTCCATCTTAGATTTTTCTAGGACTGTCTCTTTTCCTAGAGGCTGCCATGCAGCTTCTGGAGGACCTGAGCGCTTACTTGATCACAGAGCCAGATTTTGGTAACACAAAATGTGTTCACTGTTGTTATACAGCTTTTGAGGAGAGAGGGGTCATAGGGAGCTGGAGTGAGGGTGGGAGTAGAAAAGCTACTGAAGGGGACATTCAGAAAAGCTTTATAGAAGAATTCACCTTGAATTTTCTGAGAAACTGGTAGATGTGGAAGAATGGAGAAGGTATTTTAAGCAGAGGGAAGAGTCGTGAACAAGGGCCCAGGAGTTGGAATGGATTGGGGACAGTTAGAGGATAGTTCATTCATGCATCCTGGAACAAGTGTTTATTGAACCTTTGCAAAGTGCCCAAGAGTGTTTTTCTGCTGGACACATAGTGGTGAATGAAATAGGCAATCTGTCTTCAAGATGCTGGGGGTAGAGGGTGGGGGTGGTGGGTGCGGAGTGGGGCACTTGGGTGGCTCAGTCGGCTAAGCATCTACCTTTGGCTCAGGTCATGATCACAGGGTCCTGGAATCGAGTCCAGCGTCAGACTCCTTGCTCAGTGGGGAGCCTGTTTCTCCCTCTGCTTGTGTTCTCTCTCTGACAAATAATTAAGAAAAATCTTAAAAAAAAGATGCTTGGGGGCAGTAAATTTATTTGTATGTTTGTTAACAACGTTAGCAATGTTTGTTAACACACAAATAAATTGAGGAAAGCGCTATGGAGTAAAAGAACAGGAATCTATAAAAGAGAATGAGACAACACCTCAGCTCCCCAGAGGAAGGTGGCATGTAAATGGAGACCTGAAATATGGGGAGTGAGAGAAGGACGGAGGGTGCCAAGCATGGGAGGAGGGGCCCTGCAATGAGGGTTTCAAAGTGGGTAAAGAGGATGTTGCGTTTGAGGGGCTGAAAGACAGTTGGTGTTTCTGGAGTGTAGACAGTGGACACATTTGACTGGGCCTACTGTGTGCAGGCGGAAGCCAGACTGTGAAAGGCCAGGCTGGGGTTTGGACATGGTTAAACATCTCCGGAGAGCAGGTTATCTTTAGGTGTGTTTCTGTGTTCCCACCTGAAGTTTCCCCGGAGAGAGAGAGAAGTAGGGAGGGAGAGCAAGCGTCTCTCCAAATATCCCATAACTCCAGTGCCTGTTTGCAGTCAGGCCACGGGGCAGTCACGGTGAATGAGCTACAGGAAAACAAGAGGCTAAAGGTGGGTGCCATGTGGCGTCTGCCCAGCGGGGACACTGAGGGTTTCGGAGGACAGCCATAGAGCTGAGGCACTGTGGCCCTGATGCCGAGAGTCCTGGGCCAGGTTCAGGCTTGGGAAGCTCCTGGGAGTGCTTCCAGGGTGAGCCAGGGAAGGAGCCAGCTCCTTTGCCAGAGGGACTGTCACTTCCAAGGTGGCCTGGGAGGAGGTGCTCGTTAGGGAGCTAAATCCAGAATGTCCCTGCTTGCTCTGCCCCTAGCTTGCTGTGTGAGCTTTAGCATCTGTAAAATGACCGTGGACTAGATGAACTCGAGCCCCCAAATTTAGAATCAATCTAAAAATACCTGTGGATTTGGAATGCTCCAGAAATAAGAGAAACATAGGAGGGGCACTGGAGGCAGGAGAGTCTGAGGCTTCTGGTATCTTAGCTGCCTTTGGGTGGTGGGATATTTGGAAAGAATTATAGGATTCCTGGAGAGGAGAGAGGCTGGGGCCTGAATGAAATCTCCTCACCAAAGAAAATCCCTAGGCCTGTTGTGGAGTACTGTGTTACCACAGCCACTAGATGGCAGAAGAGTTCAGCTCCAGAGGATTGGGTATGGCGGGGTGGGGTGCGAGGGCCTGAGCAAGCGTTGGTCTGTCTTGGATGCTCCTTTGATATTTCTATGTGTGTCACATCTGGGTATCTGCGCACATGGGTGTGAGTATGTGTGTGCCTGTGAAGGTCTCCTGAGCATCTGTGGGTAGAAAAAAAGGAACAGAACTGGGAATCAAAAATCCTGAGCGCTAGTTTCGAGTCTTTCATTTACTCTCCACAGGACCTTGGATACACTACCTAGCCTTGTTCACTTTCCATTTCCTTTTCCGTAGAAGGGGATCACAGCCTTGCTTATCTGGGGCTGGGGCAATGATAAAGCATGATGATGCTCTGGGGACCGTGAAGTGTACCCATGCGCAGGGGGTCTGCGTGTGGGGGTGAGTGTGTTTCTGTGAGAGTGTATCTTCAAAGGACAGACCCTAGGAAATGTGTTATGTTTCATGCACATTGTCTGCTCCCTGTTGAGACCTTGGGGAATTATTCAGTATGTAGAATTATCCAGTCATGGAAGAGTGAGGGGAGGCTGGGAAAAAAAGCAGTGTTAAGGCTCCTGATGGAGGTGAAGGGGGAGGGGAGGCCAGGATAAGGCTCCTGTGCTTTGTTCTGCCCTCCAAAGAAGGGGGGCAGGGATAGTGAGGCCCTCCCGTGTGGCTCTTTCCCTGGCTTGGGCAGGGCCCACTGAGGCCCTCTTCTCCTCTGCTCAGCTCCCGGCAGTGCTCCCAGCAGTGCTGACCCGAGAGAGGAGCTTGGCCTCTCTGCACAACAGTACCATCCGCAGCACCATCTTCCAGCTCATGCTCCACAGCCTGGACCCTCTGGGAGAAGGTAAGCAAGGCCTCCCCAGACCTGCGTGGTCTCCTGTTCACTCCCTCCCTCCTGCATCTGGACAAGAACAGGGTCCTGCAAAACTAGGAGGCAGTGGGTAGGATGAGGGCAGAGTGGGGAATGGAGAGCAGAGGAGAGATGGGAGATGAAGTCAGCAGTCTGGGAGACAGCGCAGAGAGAAGGCACAGGACTCAACAGCAGCTAAGGTCCTTAGGTATCCATATCCCACGACTTCCATGTCTCCGTGTCCCTTCCCGTAAAAGAGTTTACCTGTAGTTGATGGGGCCGAGAGTGCTGTGTGCCCTGCTCCTGTCTATGTTGGGATTGCCTTCGGTGACTTCCCTACGAGGCCTACCACCCACAAGTTGGCTCCAGTATCCCACAGAATCTCCAGCCAGGCAGCTTATCCCAGGCTGACTAGTCAGGGCCACTCCTGGGGGTACCTCCTGTAGGGCCCCACAGCCCGGAACCTCTGAGTGGTACCTCCCTGTGCTCTGTGTTGAACTCTGGAGTCCCATGAAAACTGCTAACCCCTCTCTAGCCAGGAATGCCATAGGAGCTGCCAGGACCACTTGTGGGGGTGGTAGGGGTCCAAAGTAAAGTGGGGCTTGGAGTCCAACTTGACAAGTGATGGGAGTAGCTGAGCTTCTCACCACCCATCTTACCAAGTCCTGCCTTCTGACCCTGTTTCCCTGAGGGCTGAGCTGACTATGACCCTGGAGACCAACTCATGAGCATCAGGAAGCCTCCTGACTTACATTTCTGATTCAGGGACAAATGTTGGTGGGGGGGTGGGGGCGGTTGTGTGTGCTCAGAATGTTCTCAGGCCCTGAAGTATCCCCTGCAGATACAGTATTGGGTTGTTGGGTATTTAAAAGGGTATTGGACTGGGAGAAGCAGAGACAAAGACAAGATGATCAAACCTTCCTTTGAAAATCCTCAGGGTGAGCCTCAGCAGACATTGAGAGAGCCCCCGCCCCCACCAGTATCAGTACCCCAGGAGCTTTGAGAGTGGAGTTTGCAGCACCCAGCAGCCTGTGGGTGATTGGTGCTGGAGGTACAGCTGGCCTGGGGCTCTGAAGGAAGCCCTATCTCGGGGTTATGTTTGGCCACTCCTTGTGGAATCTCCGACCCTAGCAACATCCTGAAGATAAAGATCTGCTGAATGGGACCACAGGCCCCCCTGCATGGGCCACTCCCATGACTAGCAGCTGACCTACTTGTACTAACAAGATTATGTGATGGACCAGCCAGGCCGAGGTCAGGGGAGATTGATACTAAGTAGGAGATGATCTGGCTGTGCTGAGAGCAGAGAGGGCATTTGAGGAAACGAGCTCTGGGGGAGCCAGGGACAGTCAGCCCCAGCAAGACAAACAGGCTTGGTACATTGGAAAGGGCCTCATGGCAGGTGATGGCTGATAGAATGCGAGATGAAGTCCTGCTCTAATTCTACACCCCGAGACCTCATCCAGGAGGCGTTGGGACCTTGCAGAGTGGTGATGAAAGCCTTTGTTCCCAAGACTTTCCAGATACATGTTTTTGTTTCCATTTGCTGGTTCCAAATGGCTATCCAGGTGTTTCCATCCTTTCCCGGTGTTCCAGTTCTTTCCACAGAGCTGATGTGAGGTCTGAACTCTCCCCTCCCGTGGGAAAGGGCTTCTGTTCTCTGGGATCCTATGCTTTTTATGGTGATTTCACTTCGATGTGTGTGTGTGCATGAGCGATAGAGGGAGAGGGGACCAGAAAGAGGCCCTGCAGCTGACCTGCCTTCCTCAGGGCCGTGGGAGATGAGAGGTTAAGGTGTTCGAGGAGGAGTCAGAAGGAAACACGAAGACTTGATTTTCCTTGCCAGCCCCTCCAGCCCACAGTCAGCAGATGTTCTCAGCGCCAGCACTGCAACCCAAGGAGCTCTCCTGGGATAACGGCAACTCTGTGCTGCTCGGCAGAGGATGGCAGCGCTCCATCTGTGCTACAGGGGCACTGAAGCTGTGTGGATGAGGGAGGCCATAGAAGGCCCTCTTCCTGACATCTTGGCTCTGGGGAGGAGCTGTGGGGCCCGCCCACCAGGACTCTGGGAAGGGCCTCGTGTGCCCGAAGGGTGGCCCCGCAGGATGGAGCCTCTTGCCAGACATGGCTACAGCCGAACCAACTCAGAGCGTGTAGGAGACAGGTGGAAAGGAGGAAATTGCAGACCTGTTTTTACTTCTTGCCCATCCTGGACACAGGCAGCGTCTGGTCCCTGTAGCTTTCGGAACTGCACCTCCTCCATCTGTCTGTGTCATGAACCAGAGGATCTCCCGGGTCCCTTCTAACTCAAACCCTTTGGAGTCTGGGCCCCTGCAGAGTTGCTTCCTGGGAGGGATGGCTGCTCTCAACTACTCACTTCATTCTTGTTGTAGCTCATGCTTTTACAGGGCTTTCTGGATGCCAGGTCCTGTTTTAACACATTCATTTAACACATTTAAGCACATTCATGGATCAACTTATGTATTCCTTTAACAACCCTGTAAGAGTTTATAGAGAAAGAGTCTGAGGTACAGAGAGGGTAAGGAATCAGTTGGCTAGGTCCTTGGCTGGCAAGTGGCAGCACCCAGGATTCAAACCCAGGCTCTGTGGCTCCAGAACTCCAGCTAACACAGCAAAATTTAATCGTACCAGTTAATAACATTTTTATTTATTTTGTCTTGTGGACCCCCACATCAGAGCTGTGTGTCTCATGATGTTGGCTTCTTAGAGGGGGACATGGAGGCTGGGCAAGGGTGTGCAGGCTTTCCGAGGTGGCCCAGCGCTCACGGGGGGGAGCCAGCCTGGACTCCAGGACAGACTCCATGGCATCACACTGCTTGCTCATGTGTGCCATTGTGCTCACCCTCCTGGGCCACACAGCTGTGAGGAGGACCTTGTGAGCCCTTGCGCCTCAGTCTCCATGTCTCCCACCTTGAACCACACAGGTAAAGTGCTTTGCATGTTGCCCGCGACACCATCACATTGAAGGAGGTTGCCTTCCTTGTTTTTCTTCGATGTAAGAGCAGCACTATTGTGCACGAAGTGCTCTGCGGGCTGCTGGCCAAGCGTGTTTGCAGGGATGTGGAAGGAGGCCCTGCCTGGGGCGTCAGAAAATCATATGGCAGGGAGCTTGGTGGTCAGCTATTTCCCCTTTCTGACCAGAAATGGAAGTCTCATGAACATGGTCACCAGTAGTGACCAGTACAGCAGAGCTTCTGGTAGATTCGTGGAAAGTGAGCTGCTAAGGACCAAAGAGATAATCTTGTTCAAGGATGGCAAAAATGTCTCCCTGCCATTTTTGGTCAATTCCCTGCTCATTGCACACATCACTGACCAGTCACGGTCACCTCCTCCCCACCCTGGATCAGAGTCCTCCTCAATCATGAGCTCCAACAGCCATCACTTGAACTCATGACGGAAATAATCCTGTTTGTTGTCTCTGAGTCCAACCACGTCATTTTACCAGAAAAAGAGAGAGTTAGAGAGAAGTGACTTGCCTAAGGTCACAGCCAGCTAGTAATGATGCAGGGGATTTAGGGTGAAAGTCTGGGAACTGGGTGGCATGGGTGAGCCTAGTAAGACCAGTATCCAGACCCCAACTCCCAGGCCAGCCTCTTCCCACCTGCTTCAGCTGCTCTGGCTGCTCCGCTCATCAGCCTAACTGAAGGGTCCCAGATAAGATGATTCCCTTTCTCATTTGTAGTCCGCCACTCCAAGGACAAGGAGGAGGAGAGCCTGAGTCAGCAGGCCAAAGCCAAGCCTCACGCTAAAGCAGAGAACAAACCAGAAGGTGAGAGGATGGCCACACCACTGGGTTTCCTTTTGCCACCTTCGTCCCTCTCGGTGGCCCAGGGCTGAGACATGCCTCTTGGCCTTCGGGAGCCAGTCAGCTGGAGTGATGATCTGGTGCTGAATGCCAGCCTCCTCCTGGAGAGCTCCGTGCAAACTCTCCTCTGATGGGCCAGGCCAGGCTGAGGGTGTGTGTGTGTTTCTTTTTCACTAAATCTTGTCCCAGAGGAGACTCTATTGGGCTCTTTTTCTTCTTCCTGTAACTTCTACACAAGGACAGCGCTACTAGGGATTGGTCCGAGACCAGCAACCCCAGGAGGGAAGGACACCAGGGGTCTGATGATACAGAAGAGCAGCTTCCCTGTGGCAGCCAGGGTGGAGGGAGTACGAGAGCTCTTGGCCTGTGGGCACTGCCCTGCACACCACGCCTGCCTAATGCACGCAGCAACCCTTGGAGGGAGGGAGAGCAGCAGCAATTCTCCCCATTCTACAGACAAGAAAACCCAAGCTGAGAGGTCAAGTGACTTACCTAAAGCTGCAGAGCCAAGAAGTGAGGGCCTCTTCCTAAACCCAGCTCTCCAGGCTTTCTGAGTCTCCGTTCCCGGCAGTACTATTTCAAGGCTTCCAAGCTGCTGTCTTTGAAGTCACCAGGACCCTTTCCATGTAGGGGGTAAGGGGAAGGGTTAGACCTTGAGGGCTGGGGCTTTGCCATCTCTCTCTGTTGCCCAAGCTGTTTGCAGGATCTTTGGCCACACTGGTCAGGATTAGATGCTTGTGAATACAGGCGGAGCAAGGATGGCCACTCCCAGCTGTCCTCTTATCCGCAGCTATCCCTGTGGATGGGGCAATAACAGTTCATATCATATCACGTTGCTTTTCCTAATGATGAGAAATTCCCCAGACTTTCTGAAATGCCGAGGTGGACAAGTCCAGTAGCCCAGAGCCCTTCACACTAGCCTCTGGCATCCGCCCTTGGAACCTGGCACACTTTTCTGACCTATTCCATGTTTATCCTTTAAAGAGGAGGAGCCAGCCCAGCTTCCTGGGGCCACGGTCACACCAGCCCCTGCTCCAGAAGTCAAGGGAGATCAGGAGGAGGATCCCGGTGGTCAGGTAGGCACCAGCCTCTTCCTTGGTGGGGGAGTTTAAGAGGCCCAAGGAAACACTTGCTGGCCCCAAATCCTTCCTCCCTGAAGGTCTGAAATGCTATTGGCGGTTCATTCCTCTGAGGTAAGCATGCTGTTTCTGTGAATATCACGTACCTCATGGGGCCAGTTACTTCACATTAACATCTCAGTATGAGTGAGATGCCATATATGAGAATGTGTTGCCAACAGTCACACGCTGTAAGAACATAAGGGTGACTCTCAAGGGGTCTGTCAGAAACTAGGGGGCAGTAAGACATGTGGCAGGGAGGGTTGCTGGATGCCTTTGGAACCCCCTGAGGTTTGTCCACAGGGCTTCCAGAGTCCTGCCACCACTGTCTTTATGGCCACACAGCCTCTCCTCCTGCGAAGCTCCAGCCAACTGGACTCCTTGTCTCCATGCTTCTTCTACCTCCGGGCCTTGGTTTCCTCCCCCTCAGATACCTTTTCCCCTCCACCTTCCTGTCTCTCTCACCCACCTCTCCAGGCCACTGTATATGCCTCCATGGCCATCAAGCTTCCCTGACCCCCTCCACCCCCCACCGGATGAATGAACGCCCATTGTACTTGGTCCCTATCTCCTGGGTTACTATCACGGCCTTCCCCATACTCTGTTGAGGAGTCTTAGTTCTTCTGCTAGGTGGTGAGGTTCCTGAGGGCAGGATGCACAGTCTGAGCTGTCTCTCTCTCCCACAGACAGAGAGGCAATGCCTGGTAGGCACAGCTATGCTCAGTTATGGTTGATTAATGATAGTAAATAAGCATTTAGTTGACATGTTCCATCCCTGTTTGTTTTTTTCTGTTTGACACCCAGAAACAGTCAATTGTATCATCCTTAAGCTAGCAGCTTTGCGTTTAGTGTCTAAGACATCTTGATGGCATCATGAGTGTCCTGAGTAGACCCATTACGGCCAACTCAAGTGAAAGGGATTAAGAAAATTAACAAGTCAGGAAATGACAGGTGCTGGTGAGAATGTGGAGAAAGGGGCAGCCTCCTATACTGTTGGTGGGAATGCAAGCTGGTGCAACCACTCTGGAAGATAGCATGGAGGTTCCTCAAAAAGTTGAAAATAGGGCTACCCTACGACCCAGCAATTGCACTACTGGGTATTTACCCTAAAGATACAAATGTAGTGATCCAAAGGGGCACGTGCACCCGAATGTTTATAGCAGCAATGTCCGCAATAGCCAAACTATGGAAAGAACCTAGATGTCCATCAACAGATGAATGGATAAAGAAGAGGTGGTATATATATATACAATGGAATACTATGAAGCCATCAAAAGAAATGAAATCCTGCCATTTGTGACGACACGGATGGAACTAGAGGGTATTATGCTGAGCGAAGTAAGTCAATCAGAGAAAGACAATTATCATATGATCTCCCTAATATGAGGAATTTGAGAGGCAGGGCAGGGAGTTTGAGGGGTAGGAAAAGAATAAATGAAACAAGATGGGATCGGGAGGGAGACAAACCAAAAGAGACTCTTAATGTCTTAAAACAAACTGAGGGGGGTGGGGAGGGGTGTTGGGAGATGGTGGTGGGGTTACATTATATGTTTATATAAAAATAAAAATTTAAAAAATTATATTAAAAAAAGAGAAAGGGATTAAGAAGCTACAGAGGTGTCTCTTGGAATCCCAGGGTAAGATCAGTCTCACAAAGAACCGTACCTAGTCCTGAGCGGAAATCTGTGACCCTAGTGGCTTCTTGCTCTCTGTCTTGCTCTCCATCAGGTCCCCTTCTCTGTGTGCAGGATTTATCACTCAGCTTTGCCTGGCAGCCTGGCTTCATTTGCTTTCTTATGGGCACACAGAGCCCACTTGGGGCCTCCAGTCCACAGGGGGATCAACCAATGACTGGCTTCCAGTATCAGAAGATACTGGATTCTTCAAACCAGGTCCCAGGTCAGGGATCCAGCCTGTGTCCAATAAGCTGTGGCAGGGAGTGGTGGGGTGCTTTGACTCCAACACAGAAAAAGAAGAAGAGCCATCGGCTCAGAGGGTGTTAGGCGTGATAGTTCTCAGAGAAAAGGGTGCAGGCTGGGCAGATACTCCCATACCTATGGATTTAAAAGACTTGGCATCTCCTCCAGGAAACCTTCTCTCCCTGTAGAGGGAGAGGGAGTTCTCAGAGAAAAGGGTGCAGGCTGGGCAAATACTCCCATACCTATGGATTTAAATGACTTGTCATCTCCTCCAGGAAACCTTCTCTCCCTGTAGAGGTGCGGGAGGGAGGGCAGGACTTATTTCAGACTAAAATCTTCTCATTGTTCATTTCTAATTCAAAGCACAGGCCCCATGAATATTAATATTTGACCACTATATCAGAGGTTTACAACTCGGGTTTTGTATTAGGATAATTTGAGGAACTTTAAAAAATGCGCAATTAAGTTAGAGTATCTGGGGTGGGTCCTTGGGCATGAAAGTTTTTAAGGCCTCTGGATGATTTAGATATGTATTGGAGTTGAGACTTACTGAGCATCCCTTGGAGGTTGGCTGTGTCATGAAATTTTTATAGATGACATACTCCCAGGGGCACACAGCCCAGGTCATTTGCTCAAGGGACTGGCCAGGCATGTTGTTATAGGGTAGTTGGGTGTCTAATCTGTGGACACTCGGAATTAGTGGCTTTTGGATTACATATGGAGCCAGTCCCTTGTGGCCAAACACTGGTCTGGAAGCGGATGTATTAGGAGGACTTGTGAGCATGTTAGAATGGATTCCTGGCTTCTTATCGCAGAGATTCTAATTCACATGGGGCCAGGACATCTGTATTTCTTTGATTTTATTCATCTATTTTGCAAATCTGTATTTCTACTAAGCTCCCCAAGCTACTCAGCTTTGGGAACCAAAGATCTCTTTCAGGCTTGGCAACTGCAAGGCAGGACAGCTTGGTGATTAAGAGGCCGAGAGTTGGATTGTCCATATTACAAAGCCCAACTTTATCACTTACTAACTATGTGAACCATGGGCAGATTATTTAACTACTCTATACCCTAGTTTCTCCATCTGTTAGATGGATTTAATTCTGTCTGTACTATAAACTAATTGACTCATGAAGCACACTAAGTGCTATTATTATTTAAGCCACTTAGCATAGTGCCTGGCACATAAAACCCCCCAGTAAGTAGGTATTATTATCATCATTTCATACATATAAGATATATGACAATTTAGGAGTTTTAGTAGACTCAGCCATGTAACCACCAAAAGATAAGCTATATTAGACAACATTAATGGAAGCAGGTATCTAAGAAAAGGAGGTGATAGTCCTATTCCACTCTGCGTGGTGTTCTGTGTTCAGTTTTCGAAGCTTCCTCTTGGGGTATAAACTTAACTAGAGCAAGTTCACTAACATGGGCAGGAGACTCTGGGCCATAGCATGGAAAGATGGAAAAACCTGGGAATCTCTAACTCAGGATAAAGAGCTGTCTTGTGGAAGAGTAATTAGCTTTGTTCTGTGTGGCTTCAAAGAGTCAACCTATATACAGAGTGTAGAACCTTGTTATAAATATGAACTTTAATCAGAGTTGTCAAGAGGCAGAAGCCACCTGAGGTGGTGAGTTTTCCATCCCTGAAAATGATCGAGTATAGACAGGACAACCACCAGGTGGGAATATTGGGAAGGGAATTTTGCAGAATGACTGCACTAGTTTTCTCCTCATACTCAAGTTTTTGGATCCATTCTGAGAACACCACCACCACAAATGGGGAAACACTGGGAAGGAAAACAAGCAGAGCAGTTATTTCCATACTAATCTGTTGGCTTTGGCTTGCAGGAAGGAGAGGTGGCTGGGGTTGAGAGCACAGGTGAAGTGATAGGTGAAGAGGCTGAAGCTCCTAGTAGAGGTGAAAATGGACAACAAAGCGGAGGTGAAACTCAACTGGAAGGTGAAGGTGAAATTGAAGCAGAAGCAGAAGGTGAACATGAAGGTGAAATCGAAGAAGGTAAACACGCCAATGAATGTGATCCTGGAGGTGAACTCCAGGCGGAAGGAAAAGCAACTGATGACAGTGGAGGTGAACTCCAGGCAGAAGATGGTGAAGTGAAAGCTGATGAGGGTGAAAATGAAGAGCAGGAACTCAACGCTGAACATAAAGGTGGAGCCAAAAGTGATGAGAAAGACAGAGATGGTGAAGGGGGAGGAGAAAGACATGGAAGTGAAGATGAAGAGGAGGAAGAAGAAGAGGAAGAAGAGGAGGAAGAGGAGGAGGAGGAGGAGGAGGAGGAGGAGGAGGAGGCAAATGAGGAGCCTTTGTCCCTGGAGTGGCCCGAAACGAGGAAGAAGCAGGCCATTTACCTGTTCCTCCTGCCCATTGTGTTCCCACTGTGGCTGACAGTGCCCGATGTCCGGCGGCTGGTGAGTTTGCCCAGCTGTATCCCAGGGAGTCTGTGGAGTCTTTAGGCCTCTAAGGCAAGAGGTGAGAGGATGGGACAAACTGGCTTGGCAGGGCTCAACCACAGAGAGTATCTGGGATGCACCTTGCAGCTCCAGAAGGGGCCACATGCCTAGGTGGCCATACCAGTATGCTTGGGAGGCCCTAAAATGGGCTTATTTCCATCACTATGTGTGTGAACTAGTACCTCAATTCCCATTGCCAGTTTCTTGATTTTAATATGGAATAATGCCAAGTCCCTCCTTCCCCCACCAATATGTTCCAGAGATATTCTGAAAACTTAGGGGGAAAGTATTATTTCTACCCAGTATTCTCATTTATAGGGAAAGCTCTGACTAAGAGGCCCTACCCAAAGGCTGTCTATACTCTTCCTCGGGGTTTGGAGGTGAGTAGAGCAGCAGGAGGTTGTAGATACCACTCCGAATGCCTAGACCAGTCTGGTTCTAGGGCAAGCATAGTTCTCTTCAGTTTGGTGACTGCTGAATGCCCTGCTGGCCGGATGCCCAGTGGGCCGCCAACTCCTTCCTTCCCTAGACATCTCAGGGTCCTCACTGAAGATCCAGATCTCAGCTGACCATCTCCAGGTCCTCTCCATCACTCCCCCAGCAGACCCTGTCACTGATTTTGGGGCTTCCTCGGAAGGGTCAAAGACCTTTAGCCTCTGCAACTTATTTTCCTTTTCAAACTTGCAAATAGGAGTCTAAGAAGTTTTTTGTTCTTACCTTCCTGGGATCTATCGTGTGGATTGCCATGTTCTCATACCTCATGGTATGGTGGGCTCACCAGGTGAGTGAACTAAATCCTGGATCATCGGGGCCCAAGGGCACTTTATTTCCTCTTCAAGGTGAATGTCCTGTACCCAGGCAATGGTGAGGCTCAAGTGAATTTGTAGTTTCTACATTGTTTGTAAAAGCTCAAAAGTTGACTCTTTATTCTGGTGAGTGTAGTATTTTCAAGTGTGGGTCTTGTCTTACAGTCATGCTGTAGCCTGACATAGAAGGACCTTCATGGCCTGATCCAGCTGACCATTGCTTATTAGCCTTATTCCAAGCTTTCTCTGTCACGCATGCCTGGCTCCCTCCACTTGGTGACGCTGTGCACACTTGTGAGAGCAAGCTCAGTTTTGCCTTCTGTCCGGCATTTAGTCAGTTTTCCTCTGAGTGCCCATGGCTTTTCTCTTCTACCTGGGATCGCTGGTTATAAGTTTTTCTCTTTCACTAGGCTGGGAGTAGGGTCAGTGTTGTGGTGCTCGTACTTTTATCTCTGGCCTCTAACTTAGTTCCTGGCACACAGCAGGTGTCCGTGGTTGTTCTAGAAATGGAAACATGGAATGAACAAGTCTTTGGAGGGGCAGTTCTTTTGGGAAGCTGGAGGTGTTGGAGCTGAAATGACAGTGAGAGGTGGTATTAAAGATAGACTTGTAGTCCAATTTAGACAAGAGCTGCATCATTCCCTGAAGCCTTGAGCAGGGGCCATTCTCATTCTCTGTGTGGCCCATCTCTCCCAGGCTACAGGAGAGTGCTGAGCTCTGTGGAAAGGGGTTGGGCTTGCACAAAATGGCCTATGGTTGGTGCTTTGAAGAGCTTCAGGTTTTCCCCTTGCTGTTGCCATGCTTTCTTATCACCGTAACTTTTTACCAGGTTGGTGAAACAGTAGGGATTTCTGAAGAGATAATGGGTTTGACGATCCTAGCAGCAGGCACGTCCATTCCTGACCTCATCACCAGTGTCATTGTCGCTCGGAAAGGCCTGGGAGACATGGCTGTGTCAAGCTCTGTGGGCAGTAACATATTTGATATCACCGTGGGGTGAGTGCAAAGTTGCTTTCCAAGGCATATCAAGTATGACTGGGAGACACTGTGTCAGCTCTGTTCGCTGGTTTTCTGCTTCGTTATTTATACGTGGAATAAAAGGGCATTTATATTATTAGTGTCTACAAGGCAGCAAAGTGTCCTCCCCTCATTCATCACAGCCAGATGGGATAATAGGACAAAAATGCTGCCTGAAATGTAACCAAGTAGAATTTATAGATGAGTTGAAAAACAAAGTCCATCAAATTCATTACCAAATACAGTCAAATGCTCTGCTCACTGACCTCTGTGGAAGTGGGTTTGGAAGGAGCAGTGACTCAGTCTCACCTCCTGATATTTCTGCTCCTTGGCATTTGGGCTCCTGCCAGCTCAGAGGCTCTAAAAGCATTTCGTCTAAACAAGCAAATGCAGCACCCTCCTGTACCCACTCTCCTACCCCTCCCCCCAACTTGTCAGAGCAGAACCTCTGGACTATTTTCATTTCCGTAGGCATAACCCAGATTTGGGTAGGGGCTTTGGTTTCTTTAATATGAATTTGTGTATGTGTGTGTATGGGGGGGTGGAGCATAGGAGAGCCCTGATCACTGAAGAATTTAAAAACATGTTAGCCTGAGATAGCGCTCA
>ML104653.1:14643-52642 GCA_003697995.1 Taxidea taxus jeffersonii | reverse complement strand
AAAAAAAAATCCTCCCTTTCCCATTACAAATAGGTCTATCCAGTCTTCACATATTTTTACCATCTCTATTCCTTCTGCATCCCCTCTCTGCATTTTTATAATGGCATGGTTGTTGGTCTCCTCAGACTATGAGGCTCTAATGGGAAGAGACCCTTACTTGTGTTTTTGAGATCTCACAGCTCTTAACAAAAATGTGTTGCTCATTTATTTATTGAAGAATGTGAACAGATATTTGTCTTATTAACTATTGGAGAGTTTTTCTTTAAGGAATAGCCAAGGGATGTATAGATTTGCACTTAAAATCACTTTTAAAGGAGTATTAAGGCACAACCACAGAAGTTTTACATATTTTGGTTTGCTCCTTTTCTGGCCAGAGGAAAGTTTCTCCCTTCATTGGACTAGGGAGTCCAAGTCTCTTGGGGAGGGTTAGAATTATGGGAAAGGTTTCTCAGGTCTTTCCCAATTCATTTGCCCCTCAGTAGCGTTTCACATCTGCTTTGTCGTTTGTGAGCCTCAGATATGGTGCCAAGGGGCCTTGTCTTCCAACAGATACTTCTTTTCAACTCTGTCTGCAGTGAATGATTCCTCTCAGTTCCTTATCCAGTCTATAATTCCCCATTTCTTAGCTGTATTGAAGGTGAGGAAGGCCTATCTGATCTCCCAAGGGGCTCAGTGCCAATGGAGTAATTAGCTAGGCTTCATGCCAATTCAGAGCTTTGATCTGAAAACCCATAACCTTTAGTTTCAGTATGATGGCAGAAGAAGGTGCTGGGCTAAAGAAGAATGCTCTAGGTTCTTATTTCAGAACTGTATAAACATTACCCAGACGACTTGAGAACTGGACTATATGAAGTCCTGTTGAAAAAAAAAGAGAGATTTATTGGTTCATTTTACTAATCAAACTCTGACAATGTGTCAGTGGCCTCACAGTAAATTTCAACTAAGGCAGCCTCTATTCCAAAGCAATAAGGCAAATACAGTTATTGAATTGTGAATGGCATTTCTCTGGGCACAGAAATCCTCAATGTGAACAGATCTGCTTCTGTTAGGATGTTTATGACCGTAATGAACGTGGGACCAGGAAAAGCCAACTGCATTTTTTTTCCATCTTAAAAAAAATCAGGGAGGAAACGAAATGTGGTATGACATATAAAAGGCACATTTGACCAGAGGACACATTCCCGTTTTGTGGCCACCAGCTTAAATACAAAAGATTTCTGTTGGAGTGGGTTTGAATGGCTGACAAGAAATAAAGCGCCTCAGAAAGCTGTCTGTCCATGTCAAGTACTTTGTTGGCACCACACAGATGTGGCAGCTGCATTCGGTATCCAACTGGGAACTATAGATTTTTACTAATACTCTTGGAGAAAGAGACTGGCAAATACACTCTGTGAGGTGTGCTCAGAAGGTCAGCTCGGCTGCTAGGGAAGCCTGTGGAACTCCAGGGGATGTCTCCACACTTCCCTAATGCCTTTCTCTCATCAGTGGTTTGACTACAGCTTTTAAACTTCAGAGTGAATCATAATGGAATTGCAAAGTGGTCTCATTATGTTAGATGGATTGCAACAAGGCATACTGGATGACAGTAGGGATGGGGGGGGATGTCAGTGGTGGCTGGCAGCAGGTTTGGCTCTGGCTCAGTTAATGAAGGCAGTGGTCTTTGTGGGTGACTGGCAGGGATTCTGGGACAGATACCCTGTCTTAAAAATCCCTACCCTGCTGGCCTGCCATGATGCTTTTTATCTCAATCTTTAAATACCTACTGGCTAAGGTTTAGAGGTCTTTAACAACCAATAAAATGCCAGGGCTGCTGGAATGAGTCATGCATTCAACCATATTAGCACTCAGAATTCCCTTCAAACCTCTCTCTCTCCTGTGTTCCTATCTGCTCCTGCTGTGACCGCTCTGACAATGTCCCTATTTGTCCGTAATTTCTCTCACTTCCTCACCACACACATCTAATGAGTAAGTGAGTGTTTGTCACCTCTACCTCTGGGTTGATTTCCTCCATCCCAGGACCCCATGCTGATCATCTCTTGACTGTCTCAGTGCAGTAGGCTTGGGTCTTCTGTCATGGCTCCTGGACAGCCATTCTCTTCATGGCCTCCACTTGCCTTCCTAAAACACGGGTCTGATCTTTTCACCATTCCCCTTAAAACCCCTCAATAATTCCTTAGTGGCCAAAGGATTGTCCATATCTTATAGTTTGACAACAATGACCCTTCACAGATCCACCTCCCACCATCTTTCTCTCCTATCCCCTGGCTTCCTACCATGTGGGAAATATTCACGTTTCCCCTGATTGTAACAGCGGCACCCCTGCTGATTTTCCCTTATTACATACGTACTTGCCCTTCTCCTTAACTGAACTTTCCACTCATCTCTGCTTCTAAAATTTCTTCTTATCTTCCCAAAACCAAAACATATGTTAATGCTGTTTCTGCAACTCTTCTAGGCAAGACTTAGCCAGTCCCTCCTCTGCTCAAAATAATTTGTACACAACTCCATCAAAGCATTTTCCAGACTGTTAACAACTTTCTCCCCACTTCTTCAAAGGTATAAATAATGTAGCATTCATCTCTAGGTCTTTAGTACCTAACACAATGGCTAGAATAATAAATCTCAATTAAAAAGCTGACTAACAAAATGAACCATTCTTGGGAATTTGTAGGTATGATCAATTACCCATATAAATAGTTATATTTATGTAGTTCTATGGCAAACTGTAAAGTAAGAGAAACAAATCTTCATTTGTATATCATTTTCTTCCCTTTTTTAAAAATACAATTCCCCTCATTTTCTCTCAGGAAAGGCTTATGCAATGTGTTCCCATAATCTTTAATGACAAAACAAGCATTAAAGGGGTGACTACTTTATCACAGATGTTTGGGGGAAAATGTTTGTGTCAGGAAATAAGGCAGACAGGTCCCTGCTTTCATGGGACTTGAAATCGAGGTTGTGTAAGATAAACATCAACTAGACAAATATGTAAATAAGATCTTTTTGGATAGTGATCATTGATTGCT
Source organism: Taxidea taxus jeffersonii (assembly GCA_003697995.1). Classification (NCBI taxonomy): domain Eukaryota; kingdom Metazoa; phylum Chordata; class Mammalia; order Carnivora; family Mustelidae; genus Taxidea; species Taxidea taxus. The sequence goes on along the minus strand of ML104653.1, from coordinate 49,616 downwards.
ATTCAGAGAAATAAAAGAGGAGACAGAGGAGCGATTGACAAGAAGGCTCCTTTGGATCAATGTTATCACAAGTCCCTAGGAAGGTGTAATTTAAGCGAAAGGCGAATGACAAGGAAAAAGATCCTAACCAGTTGGTGACATGATGTGGGTGAAAATGGGGTGGGGTGGGGAGCAAAGATAGCAGCAGCTCTTGCAAAATGTCAAAGGAGGGAACAAGTGATCACATTGAGGAAGAAAAGAAAGAACCAGTGACTGAAGAAAGACATGTAGGGGGAAGGATAGCCACGCTATGATAGTGGGGCAAGGAAAGATGGTGTAGCACAGGCTGGCATGCTTTTCTGACCATCACAGGAAGCCTTCGGAGGGCTTTCAGTGGGAGACCAGTGTGAGGATAAAGCTGGAGATCCAGGCCCTCTGGAACTGGGATCTGGCACAGCTCTTGAGGGTTCCATGGTATCATTCTTCTGGAATGTATGTGCACCTCCCTACTTCCCAGCTCATCTCTCTCTCTCTGTCTTGGTCTCCTCCTTTGTTCCCATTTGTCTTTCTCTTACTATTTTCAAGGACTCTGGGGCATAATTTAAAGAAACCAATGGGAGGATGTCTCTTTTTTTCCCTTGTTATATTCAAAATTTTGATGTTGATTTTATGTTTCATGCTCTGCTCTAATTCAGTTTATGTTCTAGTGGACTTAGGCCCTAGAAAGAGACAATGCGTGTTCCCTGCGGGTTTGCAAATTTCTTGTGTACCACACACGTATCTTAATTTGAGAAACACTGGGAGATGAGACAGATTGACTTAATTTGAGTGAGATGGGTTAGGTCCAACATGGAATGGGTATGCTTGAAGGGGATCTTCAGGGAGCACCAGGCAGCTGTGGGGAATAAAGGTAGAGAGATGTTTTGCTAGTGAGCAGAATAAAGGGAGCAACACAGGACAAAACAGTTGTTGAAAGGGGGAAGTGAGAGGGCCCTGGAGGCAAATTACTTATCCCTTCACTTACTTTACGATATATCCAGAAGGTCAGTTCCATAAGCAAGGGCCTTGCTTAATCTGTTTACTGCTGTATATTCAGCACCCAGAGCACTGCTTTATACATAGTAGATGCTCAGTAACTATTTATGGAGTGAGCCAATAAAGGAATAAATGAAATATTCAACAAACATGGAAACCAGCAAAGCCTGCAGCCACTGTACTGATCTGAGACTCTGCCAGAAGACTAGGAAAAATACACCATGAATGAAGAGGTCACTTAGAATTGATCCTGGAATATTTTTGCTGACATTTGAAGAGGGAGTGGGAAGGGCGGGGGGGGGGGAAGAAAAGGAACATCCATGACATTAAAGATGCCATAGGCAAAAAAAAAAAAAAAGAAAAAAGAAAAGAAAATTAGAAAAAGAGAAAGAGAGGGTATAGTTTTAAAATAAGTATGAAATTGAATAGAGATTGAACATATTTAATCAGACTATAAAAGTCTTTCATAATTACTAAGATGACAGAGAAACCCCTTGAAAGGAAGTTTATGAAGCACCGCTCCAATCAGATTCAGAGCCTTTTGGGACTATTTGAGTGATAACTGTGTGGGTGTTACTCCCTGTAGATTATCATTTTCTTTCTGAATTCATTTCCTCCAGCAGGAATGAGAGCCTGCGTCACTCACAGGGCGTTCTTGTGTGATGTGTGGGTTTCCCTGCCTGAGAACTTATAGAATCACAGGACTCATAGTGAACGGGTCACAAGAGGCTCACTTGCCCCAGGGTGGGAAGGCTCAGTCATCATCCAGAAATACAGGTTTGAAGATGCCCAAGCCAGAGTGCCCAGAGCTCTCTTTTCAACCAGTTGTGTTGATATTCTATCATTGTGTCCAAATGTCCTTCAAGGCTCTGCTCAAATGACCCCTTCCCTCTCTGATTTCCCCAAGACTTCCTTCCCTTTTGCTCCCACTGGGCTTACCACATATCTGTAGTATTATATTTAATCATAATATAGAGAGCTCAATTACCGACATGCATTATGTACCACACAGTTTATGCATATACTCATTCATATCATTTATTTGTGAGTTTTTTAACACATTTTAGACTTAAGACACACTATGCTGGGTATATTCTTGGGACTCCAAGTCATTCAAACATGGCAACTGCCTTTAGGAAGCTTAGCGCATAGAATCAGGAAAAGGTACCAATATCATTTGCTGAGAGGTTACTGTACTTCTGTTCTTAGGCTGGATGCTTTACGTGTATTGTCTCTAAAATCGTAATAATCTATAAGAAAAGAATCAGAAAGCATGCACTTAGAGAGTAAACTGATTTGGTGCTTCAAGGCCACATGGTTAGGAAATGATTACAACTCAGGCATGTTTGGTTCCCAGCTACATTTATTCCCTAAATTACATTCTTTTTTTTTTTTTTTTTACTTTATTTAAGCTTTATTTAAACATATAATGTAACCCCACCACCCTCTCCCAACCCCTCTTCCCCCCACCCCCCTCAGTTTGTTTTATGACATTAAGAGTCTCTTTTGGTTTTTCTCCCTCCCGATCCCATCTTCTTTCATTTTTACTTTTCCTACCACCTTAACTCCCACCCCCGTTGCATCTCCACTTCCTCATATCAGGGAGATCATGTGGTAGTTGTCTTTCTCCAGTTGACTTATTTCGCTAAGCATAATACACTCTAGTTCCATCCATGTCATCGCAAATGGTAAGATTTCATTTCTTTTGATGGCTGCATAGTATTCCATCGTATATATATACCACTTCTTCTTTATCCATTCATCTGTTGATGGACATCTAGGTTCTTTCCATAACTTGGCTATTGTGGACATTGCTGCTATAAACATTCGGGTACACGTGCCCCTTTGGATCACTACGTTTGTATCTTTAGGGTAAATACCCAGTAGTGCAATTGCTGGGTCATAAGGTAGCTCTATTTTCAATTTTTTGAGGAACCTCCATGCTGTTTTCCAGAGTGGTTGCACCAGCTTACATTCCCACCAACAGTGTAGGAGGGTTCCCCTTTCTCCACATCCTTGCCAGCATCTGTCATTTCCTGACTTGTTCATTTTAGCCATTCTGACTGGTGTGAGGTGGTATCTCATTGTGGTTTTGATTTGTATTTCCCTGATGCCCAGTGATGTGGAGCACTTTTTCATGTGTCTGTTGGCCATCTGGATGTCTTCTTTGCAGAAATGTCTGTTCATGTCCTCTGCCCATTTCTTGATTGGATTATTTGTTCTTTGGGTGTTGAGTTTGCTAAGCTCTTTGTAGATTTTGGATACTAGCCCTTTATCTGATATGTCATTTGCAAATATCTTTTCCCACTCTGTCAGTTGTCTTTTGGTTTTGTTGACTGTTTCCTTTGCTGTGCAAAAGCTTTTGATCTTGATGAAGTCCCAATAGTTCATTTTTTCCCTTGCTTCCCTTGCCTTTGGCGTTGTTCCTAGGAAGAAGTTGCTGCGGCTGAGGTCGAAGAGGTTGCTGCCTGTGTTCTCCTCAAGGATTTTGATGGATTCCTTTCTCACGTTGAGGTCCTTCATCCATTTTGAGTCTATTCCTAAATTACATTCTTATGGCTATTCTCTGCTAGTCAGTCTCCCCTATAATGGCAGCTGTAGCTGTCTGCATCACCCATTTCCCCCCTATTTATTATACTATCAAAACTATGGGTTAGGAAACGTACTTCTTTATTACTAGTTTCTACCAGAGGGTTTAGAATATTGCAGGTGCTCCATAAGGATTTGTTGAAAGGATGCCTTCATGCATGAATGAGATAGGAGGCTCCCCACACTGTTTCAGATCCCGCCCTTCAGGGTGGTCTGGCCTCAGTCAACTCAGTTCTCTTCCCCAGCTCTGGGCACCTATCACCTGATCATTCAGAGTCTGGCCGGATATTTGAAGCAGGAAATATTTTAATACAGGGAATTAGAGGCTTGCACACCTACGACAAACTCTGGGAGCCAAGGTTAAGAGGGAATTGCTGGTCCCTAAGAAATCTGAACATGCAGGAAGCCATGACAGCCACACAGTGATTTTCAGTAGGATATGGTGACCTGTAAGTCACCAGCCCTCAGCTGCTACTGTAAAAAAGTGGCTTCTTCTCTCTGCTTTCCAAACCCTGAGTGAGAACCTTTCCTTGGAAGTATCTGACCCAGAATCCTGGTGGCAAGGGATTCTGGAAAGTATAGTTTCCAGGGGGAGAGCGGAAGACGGTGAGTGATCCTGGGTTGACAATCTGGCTCTTGTTGAGCTCATGTTCTTTTCTCTTTGCTTCTTAGATAAAATTTCTCACTGTGAAACCCAACACCATTGCCTCGGTCACGCAGCAATTTTGTAAGTCAACTTGTATCTCGCTGCCATGCTAACTAACATCGGCAACACTAGAACTCTACTGGTAGTGAAAGGAGATGCATTTCTAACCAGGACAAGGGAATTCTCCCCCCATTCCCCACCCCCACTTTCCAACAGAGACTAAATTATGAGGTCTAAAAGGGCTTCCAGATAGAGCCTTGACCAGTGCTGAATCGACTTGAAGAATGATGAAGGGTTGGCTTCTCTCTCTCAGCAGCTGTGAGTTTGGTCAGCCCTTTGCAGAGTAAGAGGAAATTTAATGAACCCAAATAAGACATGATCCTTTGTGGCTATAAAAGTTACACTTTGAAAAAGCTCAGCTGGTCAAGAGCCACTTGAAAATGATGTTACTGCTGGGGAACTCTGTCGAAAGTCCACTCCTCTGGGTGAGTTTCCTTCTCTTTGAGGGAAAACAAAGAGAGGTTTTACAAGCTAGAGAAGGGTCATTTTGCTATTTGAAAGAGCACATTCAAAAATTGAGGCCCTGTGTGGTTGGGAGACATCCATAGTCAGTACTTGTTTATTTGTCCAGCTTTACACCATGTAAGTGATGCAGAATCCTTTCCGCCTCTAATAATAACACCACCATGGCCCTGAGTTAATGGAAAGCTGGCATGGCCAAATGAGAGCGGTGCTCAGATTAACCACTGTGGGTCAGACAAGTCCACAGCCGCGGTTGGGGTGGGAGGCAAACTAGTGGAGGGGAAGCAGAGCAGAGGGAGCCCATCTTAAAATATTTTTGCCTCATCAGCAGATTTAACACATGAGACTTTACCACCAAAGTCATTAGCTGGAGGGTTTTCGAAAGGATCCAGAGAAACAACCACCTACTTCATATTCTGTGGCTTTTAATTGTACAAGCAGCATGTTTTAGAAAGCTTTTGTACCGAGAAGTCTTCATTTTGTAGAGCACTTTGCTGGCTCATACGGTAGGCAAAGGTGCTTCAATGGTGTAATTATGATGTGTTTCCAGTTTGCCTCAAATTTTGATTCAATCAGAATCCCTCAATCTGACAGCCTATAATCAAACAAAGAGAGTGCTCTGGAAGCAGGGGATTAACAGAGGGGAATTAAACTGTCGTTTTCAAACAGCTTAGACCAATATGAAAGCCCATTTAGGAGTCTCTCCATAAATATCCCTTTTGTTTTGTCTAATTGCCGGTTTGAATGTATGCGACTCATCAATGGGATTAGGGTTAATAGATGTTTGGTCACGCAGAACAGGCAGAGGAGGAATCTGATACACACACACAAAAATTGCCCTTAATGAGCTTAGCAAATGTTTGCCATATTTTTAATGAACCCTGGGGCTGTCATTTAGAAATGCTTAGCAACTGCTTTTCCATCCTTGGAAATGGAGCGACCGAAGGACATTAACACTATGTACACCCGTAAATAAGAGGAACTATTTAAAGACACCAGCCAGGAGGAGGGAATGATGACATCTTTCTGTCCCACAGCCAGTGATACTTAACACCCTGGGTGTGGGTACAGTGTGTGACAACATAGCTGAGAGGCTGGAGTCCCCCCCCCCCCAAGGGCACTGCGGGGTGTGAGGTTTTTGCGAAGGGTCAAGTAACCTCTTTCTTTTTTTAAGATAAACCTGTTGAGGATGGAATTTCCCCGCCTCCTCCCCCGAGTCCCTGCTTCTGTTTTCACACCTTCCTGCTGCCCTCTCTGAGTGTCTGTGGAGAGGATTGTGAAAGAGGAGGGTTCTATGTTGGAGCCGCTCCCCCAGGCCACCAAGCAGGCCACTCCCCAGCTCAGCCCAGGGGGGTGTGTGGTGGGGGGATGGATTGGCAAGCGCTCGGGATTGATTGCTCCGAAGACTGAATGATCCATTTTTCGAACCCTTGGGATTTGGCTCCAAAACCATTGCAGTTGGCGGTAATGGGGACTTATTGAAGGAGGCCATGTGGCTTGCACTCTCAGAGCCTAGACTGGCCCTAAAAGAATCAGGTTTTCCTCGGGGAAGGTTTGATTTGATAGACAGAGCACAAAATGTAAGTCCAATGGATTATGGTTAGAGCAAATGAAGGATGTCTTAGACCCTTCATTTTCATAAAGCCAATTGATTTCAAGGACTTCCTGCTCTGTGCCATCTTCTGTAGCCCTGCCTCTCAAGGAGGCAAAAATAGATACAACCTCATTAAAAAAAAAAAAAATCACGGCCTAAACACAACCACTTTTCAGCTTTGCTTGAAAATGAACAACCTTCCTGTGATAGCAGCTGGACTTTTGTGTTGAATGATGGGATCATAACTCTTATTAGAACAGAACTAAGAAAAGGCCATTGGTGGCATTGTACAAGGGAGCTCTGCAAAGTGCACAGAATTATAACATTTTCTCTGAAGGGAGTAGACAAAAGAAAATCAGTGTCTTGAGGGAAAAGGGCCTGTCTGTTTTATTCTTGTTCTCCTGGTGCTGGTGGTGGTGGTGAAGGCAGTGGTCGGGATGCCTGTGTCTGTGTGTTTATGTATTTCACTAGTTACTTGTCATCAAGTGCTCCTTGCCTTCAAGCGACTTTTAGAATGCCTGGTTTGATGCATGAAGCTAGAGATATTACCAAAGGCTTATGGCTTCGTGGTTAAAAAAACATTGTCACCAATAAGCTATTTTTCTTTAGAAGCGTCTAGATTCTTGACACCCAAGCCAGTGGATCAGATGACTTCTAAAAAAAAAAAAAATCATTTGTTAAGAGGGTCCCTGAGGTCAAAGGTCCCAAACCTAAGCACCAAGTACCAAGTCTATATTGGTACTATAGTTGAATGAATCTAGGTAGACGAAGCTGTAAGGAGTGGTAGGAACTACAGAAAACTGAAAACCACACATGCCTCATGTGAAGAGGGTACTGACTACTGGGCTGACTGTCCTGACTTGTGAACTCCCTGACTTATGATCCAACCCTGTCTCATGCCTCTTAACTTTACAACTGCCTGGGTTTCCAGACTTTAGGTTTGCTTTTGACCTTGATAGCACTGATTCACTGGTTAGTTTGGTTTTTTTTAAAGATTTCATTTATTTATGTGACAGACAGAAATCACAAGTAGGCAGAGAGGCAGGCAGAGAGAGAGGAAGGGAAGCAGGCTCCCCGCTGAGCAGAGAGCCCCATGCGGGGCTCGATCCCAGGACCCTGAGATCATGACCTGAGCCGAAGGCAGAGGCTTAACCCACTGAGCCACCCAGGCGCCCCTGTTTTTTGTTTTTAATACTGCATCTTGCATTTTCTTTTAATTCCCCTGAGCATCATCCAAAATCCAGGTCTCTTGGATGAATGAAAGAATGAGGCAGTGAATGAATGAATGGTCCATGAATGAGTGATTTTTTTCTCTGTCCCTCCTTCTTTCCTTTGCTTCTGCCTTCCTCTCTTTTTTCCTGGATATATAAAAATAAACAAGGAATAGACTCTTTATTTTGTAGGCACTGTATAACATACATAATCTAGAGGGAGCAGTGAAAACCATATACACAAACAGTTGTAACAGGAGGGGAGGGGCTCAAGTTGGGAAACACGCTGAGGGCGGGGGAGATAAAGAAGGGATCCTCTGAGTCTCACCAAACTATGTCACAGAAAGTCTCACAGACCATTGAGGGTGTATTAAATTGGGTGTCGGTATTTGCCAGGTGTCAGTGTTGAGAAGAATATTGTTGTGATATTTTTACTGAGGTTATAGGACAGCTTGTACAAGGAGGCAGGAGTGTGAGAGTGTGACTTGCTTGGAAAATTTACCAACATAGCTGTAGATTGAGATGCTCAACTGTGGCTTGACCCTAATGCGAAAAAGTTCTCTCCCGCTGGCCAAACATCTGAACTTAGACCAGGCAGAGCCCTCCGGCCATCTTTCTGGGTGATTCATTTTTTAGGGACAGCATTTGGCTGTTTAATGAACACCAATGTGTCTAAGACAATGCTTATGTTTTTTGTCATATCCCAAATATTTTTTTTAAAGAATCTTTCAGTTGTCCTGCCAACTCAAATCATTCCAGTATGCCTTTCTGAACACCTACCAAGGAATGTCAGTGAGCCATGGAAGGTGGAGTTACAGGGGCTCTATATCATCTCCTCTCTTCTTAAAGAGTTGACAATCTCAGAAACATTGATGAGGTTACTTTAAAAAAGGGTAGGGGGAACTTTGGGGGGAAAGAAGCCATATTTTTATAAAAAACAAACAAACAGAAGACAATGCCTTGGCTTATTTGTGACTTTTCAAATTTACTATGAGAGATTTTCTTAGCTAAGGCACAAGAGGTTCAGTGAGAATTATCTCACTAAAAAAATGGTAAAAAGATGTAAAATTTAGATCAAAATCCTCTTTGGGAATGGAGGGAGGAAGGACTGGCCAGAAATCTTATGTTAGTCTATTTAGACTTCGTTCAGCCTTTTTGATGTCTGGAATTGGCTATGCTTATAAATTTCATAAATTAAAGTATCACTGTGTAGCTTTGAATGTCTCAGAAATTTAATGCACGATGCTAACATAAGGCTGGCATTACAGGGGAAAAATGTTAGTTTACCACTGTGTCTGTCTTTGGAGAACTTAGATGTATTCTAAATATGATACAATCAAGAAAGGACAATATTTTAAAAGCTGGCATTTTCATGAATTTTATCTATTCCTGAGTTTCCAACTGCTTTTTTTTTTTTTAATTTGAAAAATGGTTTCAAGTTGTGGTGAGGTACATATAACATAAAGTTTACTATTTTAACCATTTTAAGTGTATGTGACCTATTTGTTTTTAAAGAGGGACAAAGCTTATCCCAAAGTATTCTTTGGAGGAGGCAGTTCTTAATGTTTGTATTTAGGTTGGGTGATGGAAAAAGTCCTTTTCCTAATTAAGTCAAAAGAGAGAAAGATTGGAATTTTTACATTAGTAAATAATGCATTAGCTTTGGACTTCTTACTAAGAGAGCCAAAACATAGGCCTGGAAGCTAGAAGCCCTTGGTTCTAGAGTGCCAGCCCATTGTGGAAGGAGCCTGCCGATGCCTACAGAGGGAGTGGGAGCAAAAGTTTATAGCTGACTGGTTGGGCTCGTTTCTAGCTGAGCTATGGCCGCTGATCTGTTTGGGTCTTTTCATGGGTGGTGGGCAATATTGGATTATTTATTCCGACAGGAAGCTAGATGCTATTTCCATCTGCCTTCGAGTATTTGAGGAGATAAATGTCTGCCACATCCTGATAAATGGACTCTCTGGTTCACTGCCAGAGAAACTGAGTTATGGCTCCTATATTTCATTTCAGAGAAAACTTCAGCCATCTGAAGTGTGCAGAGCAGTCTTCCATTTGACCAGGACAGCAAAGAGTTTCTCTGTTTAAAGAACACTGGTCTGCACAGCAGCTCCTTGGGGGGATTGAAGGGTAGGGGATAAATAGAAAGCATTCTGTAAGTCAGACCAGTAAATCAAGTATAGTCAATTCAAGGTATGAAAAAGAATCCAGGGACCAAAATGTAATACTTCTGTGTCCTGGCTGGGTTTAAAATCATTGTTACCTTCACGCTCACATCCATAGTCAGTTAAAATCATTCTAGAGCACATTATCTTTAAAAATAACATGGATGGGATGGGCATAAGCATTTAAATGCTATCTGGAGGATCACAAGTTATTTATTTTCATAAGAAATATGAAAAAGATACATTTTTTTGCACATATATCAGTTATAGGTATCAGTGGATTGAATGAAAATTTATTCTAGAGATCAACTGATTTTTAGATACCAAATGGCAAGGGGATTATAATTGTAAATAGGTTTGTCATGATCTAGTGTCATGCATATATATATATATATGTATACATATATATACTAGAGAATACATATATATGTATATATATGCATTCATCACTTACTGATATGTGGATACCTACATATGTCGAGTGGCTTGTACTGATGGGATGGGGTGTAGGCTGCATGGAAGGAGGGGAAATGTTTCAGGTTAATGTAGCCCAATGGGATGTGTGAGGTCAGTCCCTCCAAGGGAGCTTGTGGTGGTCACCATGACCTTTGGGGGAACAGAAAAAACACAGAAGGAAGACCCTTTTATGCATTCTTGTTAGCTCGGAAGTGAGGTGAGCCAAGAACTCCCTTGGGAATTCAATCAAACTGAGCAAAGTGTCCCTATGTGCCAAACTGTATCTCTTCCAGTTGCCTGGACACCAGGGCCATCCTTTGTGAAAAGGCCATTAAGATGGGACAAAACCATGCCATCTGAGCAAATCTTAATTGCAGGTGGAAACCGGTGGGGTCGAGGTAGCTCCACATTGGAGGATGGTCTGGGGTGGGGTTTTGGAAAGTTTTGTGCCACTGTGTTAGACCTGGAGGAAAGACATGGAGTTAGGTATAAAAGATTTGTCCTGCATTAAAGAGAACTCCTCGGTATGAAACTCACCTATTATTCCCTGGCTGACTTTGGTCAGTTATGGCTTCATGCGGCCTTGCCTAATTGAAACATACTTGATCATTCCTGTTGGAAAACTGGAAAGAAGTAGAAGCTCATCCCAGGGCACCATGGGAGTTAGAGCATGAGAAGCAGACTGCTGCTCGACCCAGGGAGAGGTGGAGCCCACACAGGGGTGTGTGTAGGGAGTTCCAAATAAATCTGAAATTTTCTCATAAATTTGACACTGGTAAAGGAAAAAAAAAAAAGATGCAATTTCAGGATACCTTTTCAGGTACAGTATAACCTGGCACAAATTTTGTGAAACACTCAGAGGCACAGAGGCAGCAAACACTGAGTTATGAACATGGTTCATGCAATAATTAACCTCAGTGGAGAATGCCTAATTTTGAATCCCGTGTAACCTCCCCTAAGAAACCTTCTCTGATACCTTTAACCACCTTTCTGCATCTTTACATGGTGAATTATCTGCCTCTTTTTCCTAGTCCCAAAACATTCTGTGCCTACTTCTATCATCATACTATGCACATAATCACTTGTCTTTCTAACTAGACACTTGTGAACTAATTGAAAATGCATTCTCCAGCATTGAGCAACTTGAGCCATTGTAAGTGTTCAATTAACGTTGAATAAATAGATGTCTCCAGAAAAATCCTGAAGCTCAAGATTTTAAAAAAATGTTGTTTCTTGCTGTTTCCTAAATAAGTGTAAAAGGGTTATTCCAAAGCAGAGGCAAAATAGACAATAAATCCAATTTATCAAGATGGGATATAGTTCTAGTTGGTAAGTGGTAGAAAATAGTGACCATCAGAAGAGGAGTCACCGACTGTAGAGGTCTGCTAATTCTGAGTGCTGCAGACTTAGATTCTGGGCTCATTCATGCAAGGAAGGGGTTGGAATGACCACAATTCAAGCAAAGCAGAACAGACCATCCCTAAGGTCTCCTACCAAGCAGGAGTCATGGAAGCAGCAGCCATCTATGCATTCAAATCTTGACATCACCACTTACTTACTCTGAAACCTTGGATAGTGGTAGTAAGAAGTCCAGTCTTCCACTGGACTTCTTGTCCATTTTGCCTCTGCTTTGGAGTAATCCTTTTATACTTATCTAGGAAACAGCAGGAAACAACATCTTTTTTTTTTTTTTTTAATCTTGAGCTTCAGGGTTTTTCTATAGATATCTATTCACTCAACATTAATTGAACACTTACAATGTGCTTGATATATGTTCGAAAGGATAATTGACACACAGAATATTAGCTCCCTCCTTCTGTGTCTCAGAAGGTGGTTTGGTTTGGGCTAGGCACTCTGAGAACAGCACCAATTCTCTTCTCTGACCCACCAAGATCCCATTCTCTAAGGCAGACCCTGCATGAACTTGCAGGGAGACTCGGCAATCCTTCTGCACCAACCAAGTCATTACAATTCATGAGTTTCAATCTTTCCTTCAGTGGCTCTCACCTCCCAATCAATATAAACTAATTCTATGCTGAGGGAAGCTCCCTTGGCAGGGAACAAAGATGCATATTCTCTTCCCCCCAGCAGCACCACCCTTTCAGACTTGCAGGCTGACCTCTCCAGAGCCAACTGTATTCCAGGGAGAGAGAAGATGGGTTTTACTGAAGAGGTGTAGTTGCGTCTTTGAACTGGATTCACATTGCCTGGATTGTGGCAATGCTCCCTCAGGACTGAAAGTTGCAAAGTTTGAATATTGTATCTTGAAGCCAAAATGCATTCGTAGTAATGTTGTTTTACATCCGTCTATTAGTACAGATTAAAAAAAAAAAAAGAAACTATAAGAATGGCCGTAAAGCAGAATTCGCCCTTAACTTCTTCAATTGCTGTTAGTTTCAGGAGCCAGTTCATGATGTTTTTCCCTATTCTATCAGGTTCCATAATTTTGAGGCTCTTTTCTCATCGCTCATGAAATCCTAAGTATAGACACTTCCCTGGGGTCACTTAGCTTTGCCTATATTCGACATTTTTCCAAAGAAAAATAATAACATGAAGTCAAATACAAACCCCACATACCCCCTTCAGAAGCATAAGCTTAAAAAATTTTTATTTTCTTATTTTACACAGAGGTGAGTTTAGGAATATTCCTGCTCCATCTCTCTCTCTCTCTCTGGCCCTCATGAGGCCAGTGATGCATCAAAAATGATAAGTATTTATAAAGGGAGAAAATGAGATCCATTAGATTTTATGCCACTGTTTTTTTTTTTTAAGTGTAGATTTTCTCTACATCCATTTAAATTAGACTTTGCTTTAATAACCTATCAAGGGGTGGATATAATTTCAATTGAGTAATGCTAAGATAGAAGCTGGAGCCAGGCCAACACAATTCCAGTGTCGGGACCACACCTAATTATTGTGACCCAACCAGAGATATGATGCCTTGCCTTTTTAAACCAGCTAAACTGAAGGGGAAGCATTCCAGGGAGAGGGTGTGCCAGTTTGGCCTTACATGCCCCAAACTTGCTGTCTAGGTTGATTCAGTGGAAAGAACATGGGCTTTGTAGACAATCCTCAGATTGAATTCTGGCTGTTGCACTTCTAACCTTGAGGCCTTGAGCATATTACTTAACCTCTCTGAGTCTCAGTTTCCTTTCCCATAAAACAGGGATTATATCTCCCCTGCAGTGCTGTTTGTAAAGATGAAATGAAATACAATAACTCATGTCTGATCGCTGGACTAGCACAGGGTGGCTACTCCAGAACTATCCATTTCTTTGCTCCCTGTTCTTTCTAAGTGTGTCACATTAATGGTGGGCAATGTTTTGAGTGAGTTATTGAAAAGAGCTACTTCTCTGTAATGATGTTGACGTTCACCAGATCTTTCACACTGAGAATAGAAATGTTCAGGAAAGTTCTAGAGAGATGATATGAATTAGAGCAGGATCATTTCTTAGTACATTCTTCTCATCTTCCCCCCATTTTAGAGAAGAGAAGGAAATAATAGTCCATGGGAGGAAAATGCATTCAGATTTCCTTTCCTCTCTTATATTTTATTTTAGTTCAGTTTCGTTTTTGGTAGAATAGAGAACTTGCACCAAATCTTTAGAGGCTACAACAAATTCGCCATCTTCATGTTCAACCCTGGATAAGACTTGAAGGTTCACCTGGGCAAATGTCCTTCTCTGTGACCATCTTCTGGAAATCAGAGAGAGGATGCAGTTGCATTGGTCAGCATGTAAACTATCAGGCCACCCATATAGGATGCGATGTGCAAAGTACCAGTAACTTGACATTCAAGGCACTTTAACTCCTGTTTCCATAGCTACACTGTAATCCAGACATTTGAGAGGCAGGCCTGCCTCTGCCAGGCCTGTCATTTCAGGGAAATAAATTAAGAGAGCTGATGACAAGGCCTGGATTATACAATTTCTTTAAAGTACAAAGCAGACCTGAAACCTAACCAGGAATGAACAGAGTTCAGACAAGATGGATAAAATCCATTTCCAGTAACCTTTGTAAGAAAATTTGAATGCAACCTCCTTTAGACATTTTGTTCCCCCGCTCCCAGAAGCAGCTTCGTATGCTGCACCTGGCAGTGTGATTTGCGGCACCATATTTTTCTTAGTTTTAAGAGGTGATACCATATTTTTTTTAACTGGAAGTTTGGAAAAAATAAACAGATGGGAAGACACTGGTGGTGGGGAGGCATGATGGAGAGAGAGAAAAAGACGGAAAGATGGGTGAGGCAGGTGCTAAAGGGCAAAGCTTCAGTACCAGACACTGAGATATTTGCATATTCACAATATGTTTCTGGCCTAGAGCACGTTTCTCGGGAGTTCTGTATGTATTTCTAGGTCTCTATATTTATCCGTGTCTCTGGCTACATATGTAAGACTAAGTTTGGAGGTGGTGTGTTTGCTGGATGCTTTGCAGCGGTACTCGAAGAGTTTCATGTTAAATATGCACTGACTGGGGGCACCTGAGTGGCTCAGTCATTAAGCATCTGTGTTCAGCTCAGGTCATAATCCCAGGGTCCTGGGATCGAGCCCTGCATGGGGCTTCCTACTCTGCGGGAAGCCTGCTTCTCCCTCTCCCCCTCCCGCTGCTTGTATTCCTTCTCTCGCTGTGTCTCTCTCTGTCAAATAAATAAAATCTTAAAAAAAGTAATAAATATGCACTGGCTGGTGATAGAGGAGCTCCTGTCACATAGAAGAGGATGTGGGGGAGGGTAGGCTGGAGCGGGGAGGGAACACTGGCTCAGCTCTGCGGCAGGTTGGCCAGTGGTAAACAGGGCCTTTCAACATTGTTTTCATCAAGTGTTTCTGAACCAGTTCATTTATTTTTGGAGTCCCCGTAACACCAAACAAAAGCAGTCTGATAATAAAATTGGACTGTGCCACATGGGAACAACTACACTCCTCCAAAAGGCCCAGGCCGAGCTCCTTTTTACCTCATGTGCCAGTGAAGTTCAGGGGTGGATAATTCCAGTGGGAAATCAGGTAATGCCTGCTTGCCCGAATGCTTTTATTTACTGATTTATTTTGGTAAATAAGCAGGACAGAAAGTTGTTTTGAAAGGGAAGAAGTAAGGAGAAAGGGGCTTAGAGGAATGGATTATGTTCCTCAGCGTTGATCTCTGAGACGTTCTCACCACGAAAAAGAAATGGTAATTAGCTGATGTGATGCAGATGTGAACCAACACGGAGGTGGTGATCATTTTGCCATATAGATAAGTACATCAATCCACTGTACACCTTAAACTTACACAGTGTTATATATATATGTTGAACATTTCTCAGTAAAGCCGGGAAGGAAAAGAAGGTATTATTATAGGGCTCTGTGCTCTCCCAGCGATGTGGCCGCTGGCCGTCATGGGAATGTGCCCGTTGTTAATCGGTTTATTTTTTGCCCTTTTCTTAGTGTTGGTAACACCCACGCCATTCAGACCCTCTGCACTAGGTGACACTGATGACTCAGCTGGTTGTTTTTTTCTTTTTTAAGATTTTATTTATTTGAGAGAGAGAGAAAGAGAGCAGGCACATGTGCACACAAGTGGAGAGAGGGGTCAAGGGCCTCGCAGAGCCCCTGCTGTGAGCATAACCCCCAGCTGGATCTCAGGACCCCTGGATCATGACCTGAGCCAAAGTCAGATGCTTAACCAACTGTGCCACCCAGGTGCCCCGTCAGCTGGTTGTTATTTCTAGCATCTTCTAGAAAATTTACTTTGGGGAACAACATATTAAAAACATTTTTATTGGATTAGGCACAACATTAAACATTCCCTTGTAGGATGTTTTAAATCCATTATTTCCTTTAATACTGCTTTGCAAAGGAATATCGGCCCATGTGTTTGCTTCCAATTAGGTGGATTTATTTCTTTTTTCCCAAACTGAAAAACAAAAGATGAGAATTAGGAAGTAAAATTATGAACACATGAAAAGTGAAGAAATTTATAGGATATTGTTGGCCTGGGGGAATATGTGTGTGGGTAGGCATGTGTATATACCACTCATACACACACCCACACAAGAACAGACTTTTAGTGTTTTGTTCATACTGGAGTGAACTAGATGCAACAAAGTTTAAGCTAATGTAATGTGGATAACATTTTGAACATTGATTATTGTGCCTTAGTCGTCTGCCTTTGCAAGTACAAGCTCTTAATCCTGTCCTACCCAATGCATCCATCTGTGTGGGGACCATGGGTGGGAGACGGATAATCTTCCATATGCAAACTGAGACCAGGCAGTGGGACAAACACCTTTCAGCCATGCTATTGAGCTGAGAGGGGGATTTTCCAGTCTAGAGTAGAGAAGACCCTGCTTTAACCCATAATGGACTGACCTGCCTAAGATAATGAACTTTGGATCTAGTGGATTGCAAGTGATATGTCTCCCTTTCCAGACTGGGGGAATTTAGAAAAAGAGAAAGGGAGAAAGAGAAGAGAGAATGTGAAGGTAAGTGGGTCCCAATTTTCATCTTTTCCAAACTTCTTTCCAACTCATTTGGGGTCTGGGGAAAGCCATCCTGCGGGTTGACCCATGCAGTCTGAGGCCCCACCATATCAGTAAATCATGATGGCAGAGATTGTTCTAGAGCCCCCAGGACCACCCCCAGGTTTGATCATGCCCTAGGAAGATTCACAGGACTCTGCATATAGTCTGATTCATGGTTGTGATTTATTGCAATGAATAGATACAAAACAATATCACCAAAAGGTAAAGGAGCCTGGGGTGAAGTCTGGAGGAAAGCAGATGCAGTCTTCTATGATATCTCCCCTGTGGAGTTGCACAAGATGTGTTTGATTCACCCCAGCAATGATTGTGACAACACGTGTAAAATGCTGTCTTCCAGGAAGCTCATTAGAGAGTCAGGGCGCCTGGGTGGCTCAGTGGGTTAAACCTCTGCCTTCGGCTCGGGTCATGATCCCGGGGTCCTGGGATCGAGCCCAGAGTTGGGCTCTCTGCTCAGCAGGGAGCCTGCTACCCTCTCTCTCTCTGCCTGCCTCTGCCTACTTGTGATCTCTCTCTTTCTGTCAAATAAATAAATAAAATCTTAAAAAAAAAAAAAAGAGAGAGAGAGTCAGTACCCTGGGGTTTTGTTGGGAACTGATCAGGAAGTCATTCTCTTTCTGGCATGTACCAAAACTCCAGACTCCCAGAGGGAAGAAGCAGGTGTTCAGTATAAGCCTCATTGTCTGCACAAACGTTTTAGAGATACCGATTCATTCTTATCAGTTAGTATGGTAGGAACTCTCCCCAGTTCCAAGTTCCCAGATGCCAGCTAAGGGCCACCCTTGTGAGGGGGGCCTTAGGGTAGGATAGCATTCTCAGGCCAGCTGTAACTCTTTTTTGCACTGAGGGTGATCAGGCAGAGGGGATCTGATGACTGAGTTTCTTGGCAGCCTTTGGTTCTCAAATGACATGGGTGCTACCTTAAAAGACCATAGGACTGCCATGGGGTCCGCTATGCAAGGAGGGATGATCTCACCAGAGAGGCTGGACTGGGTGAGGTTCACTGGTCCAGATGGAGGATTTTGCAGGATTGGTGTCTGTAGCCAGCAGGAGTAAGGGGAGGCCAGATTGTTCGGGGGAACCCCATCCAGAGCATTTCCAAAGGCAGAAGTATGGATCACAAGCATACCAGCCCCAGACAATTCCAGAGACCAGTAGGAGCCGTGATGACCAGGAAGAGAAGGGAAATCCCTCCAGCAGCCAAATATTCAGGGCCAGAATAAGCCCAGATGTCCCTTTCCTTAATGCTGGGGGACACGAGGCACCCTCTCTCAGTGCGTAGGTATTTGGAGGTCAAGCCAGGTTAGCAACTGAATTTTAAGATTACATTTTTCCCTATGTCAGCATTATAGTATAAGTTGAACTCTGTGTCTTTACTACACTAGTAATTTCTATTTAATTTGTGAGGAAGAATATTATTTTATAGTCTAAAGTTAGTGTTAACCATTTCCCTGCCCAAAAGTTTTCTCCTAAAAAAGGTACCTTCTAAAAATAAGAATATGTTGCCGCTAGATGATAGTATTTTCCAAAGGGCTCAAGATTCAAAATCCAAGACACATCCCAAATATAAAGCTCTTAACTCCAGGTAAAGTGAACAATATCTCCACCAGCAGTCCCTTGTCTCCCTATTTGGGCAAGCTGATTCATCCGTTAAGTGGAGACGCCCCTCTCCTTAAATCTAGGCTGGCCCCTCAGCCCCTCTGATTGGCTTTGATCAATAGAATACAGCAAAGATCTCTCATGCCAGTTCTGAGCCTAGCTTTTACGAAGCCTGACATCCTTCTTTTCTCTAGGGAAACCCACTGCCATGTAAGAAATAGTGCTGTGAATATGCCCAGTTAGGTATGTGGCAAGGCCACAAGGCAGGACACTGAGAAGCCCCACCAACAGTAAGAAGTGAGCCCCAGACCTGTAAGCCCAGTTGAATTGTCCAGCTCATTCTCAGCCATTGAGATCATCCCAGCTAAGATCCCAGATGCCACAAAGCAAAGACACAATTGCTGTCCAAATTCCTGATCTATGGATTCATGAGCAAATGAAATAGTTGTTATTGTAAGTCACTAAATTTCAGGGTAGCTTCTAATGCAGCAATAGATAACTGGAATACATTTAAGTTACCAACAGAATTAAAAAGGTAACCTTCAAAAAAAAAAATAAACACAGAGTCTTTGTTATCTACATGAAATAGTTTTAACTCAGACTTTTGGAGTCAAATTATCCTCCCAATAGCATATGATTCCCAAATCTTCCAGTCATTTTGACATGAAAATTTTTTGTGTCTTTTGACAGTACAGATCAAGGAACATAAAAATTAACTGTTTTTTTTTTTTTTTCTGAAGTGGAAGTAGAAAACATACCATTAATTCTGTTATGCATCTATCATTACCAGTATTAACTGCTTTGGTAAATTGATTTCAGCTTTTGCCCAAGGAAATGTTAAAAATTTTTGTTACAGAATTTCCCCAAAATATTCAAAAGTAGGAAATTAGGAAAAGGGCAGTCCCTGTGTATCCTTCAGGCAAATTCAAGAATGATCAGCATTCTGCTTTTTTTTTTTACCCTAAAGAATTGATGTTCTGACCACCCTTCTCATGAGCAGCATTCTTTCTGGGCACCTGTATCTGGACTTCATGGCAGAAACTGGAAGAGAACGAGGAAGAGAAGAGAAGTGTCCTTCTATGAAAAAATTGAGAATCCCCCGTACTCACGTCCTGCTCCCATTTTCTTTAATCAGGAGACTTACTTTCCATTTAGCACTCTTGTTTGTACACGGAGGAATACTGACTCCAAAACCGAGATGAAGTGCTTAGCTTCACTGAGTTTCTAGCAATGGCTGGGGTTCTGCCTTTAATAAGTGCCTCTGATATAAACACTTTCAGAACCCATAGTCTAAAAAGGCATCCTGCAGAAAGTTTGAAATAAAATTTAAACAAGATTTTGATCACAGGTTTACAATAGTTTCAGGACAAAAGCTTTGGCTTAAGATGCTGTTGGGTCTTTGAGAACGTAGTGAGTGTTATACATTAGCTGTTTAATGTTTTCAGTTGTTGAATCCAACATTGCTCAGAAGGTTTAAACATTGACAGTCATGAAAACAAACACCAGTTCATGTTCCCAGGGCCTAAAAAGAAATCAAAGGAAGCCTAATAGAAGGCAGGCTTAATCATTTTTCTCCATCCGACTAATAAAGATGTGGAAAACCGACCTTCAGTTTTACATTTAAGTGGTAATCTCCGTAATTACATCTGGGTTACGGAATGTAATGCTATGTTTCTTCTCCATAGTTGTAAAATGAAAACTGATCTTTTACATAGGCCACCGTCTGGATCACGTGACCATGGTGGGCTTAATGAGAATCAGGCAGCAGGCCAAAAGGAAATTTGTTAGAGACTCTCTCCCTCTTTCTTCCTTCTTGAGAATCTGTGTCAGAGTTGAATTTGGCTTGGGGTCAGAGTTTTCTCTGTCCGTTTATGGATAGGGAGAGGGACAGAATGAAAAGAGCAGAAAATTGGGTGAGGATAAGTAGGTGAAGTAGGAGTTTGCTGAGAGAAGGCTGGTCAGTATGTTGGCAGGCCTGCTAGTTTGGGAAAGCTTTTGGGAAGGCTGACTTTGTTTGTTATTAAAACTGTGGTAGATCCTGAGTGTTGAGACATGGGTCATGGGTCATAACTGTTTGAGAGGTAGTTCTCATTGAGGTAAGAAGCTTATGTTTATCATATGTTGCTTTTCAAGGGTTGTTCTCTCAACAATTTGATTCTCTTCGAGGCACAAAGAAGGCCATGAGACATCAGCATGGTGCCCTGTTTCCTAACTACGGCATGAAAAGGACAAAGTCCTGTAAAGGGAAGATCTGGGTGAAGGTTTTGACTCACTTTGTTCTAGCAAGCCCTATGGCTAAGTAGCTAAATGTACTTAGATTCATCATACAATGTCCAATATCTTACTTGCTTTATATGCAAAATGAAGATAATAAAATCTTTACTTCCTACATGAAAAGATTGCTTTAAAAATTCAATGGCATTGGCTGGTGGCTTGAAATCATAACTGAAAAAGTTCAAGTAGAGTATGAAGGCCTGGTTGTCGACATTCGGGTTATTTATGGAGTGCTGACCTCATGCAGAACACAGCCTTCGGAAGAGAAGTTTCAAAGAAATGTGTCAGTTATTATTACTAATATAAACAAGATTGTAATCCATAAGTAAATCATTTGTTCCTGAGACTAGGAAGTTAGGTAAAAGTGAAATAAACTCATGGATTTTATCATCATTTTTTTCCTTGTAGTTGGCATTTGCTGGTACATCAATAGGTATTTGCTCTTTATTCAAAGCATATATATGCTTGGTGTAGAAGCCTGCACGTACACACACACCTTGTTTTCTAGGAACTGCTGCAGTCTAATAACCCTGAACACAATCTAAATGGGCATTGTTGATTGTAAAGAGTTAGAAATGGAGAGCTCTCTAAAAGCCTGAGCTCCACCAGGGGAAATAAGTCACCATAAGAAACTTACTACCACCTTCTGCTTCTGCTTTCTATTACGGCCTAATGAACCACCCGCAAATAGAACAGCCTAAAACAATATACATTTTATTGTTTATGCTTCTATGAGTGAGGAACTATGGCAAAGTTCACTGGGAGATGGCCCAACTCTTCTGTATGTGGTGTCACGTGGGGCAGCTTGGCTGAGCTCGAGGATCTGATCGGCCGGGGCCCTTCGGTCTCCTCCACACTGCTTCTCTCTCACCCACCAGGGACTCTCTCTCCATGTGGCCTTTTTTCCAACCGGAGCCAGGATTCCTTTCCAAGAGGAAAAAATGGAAGCAGCAAGAGCTCTTAAGACCTAGGCCCGGAACCAATGGCAGCAACCTTCCTCTGAAATCTTGTTGTGTGAGGAAAATTCAACTCCTGAATGTTTGCACCATTTTGCTGGGGTATTCTGTTCTGTGGCTGAGTAATTCCTTTTGGCGACAACCCGAAAACCTGACTTATCGGAGGGTTGAAACTTTCTCCTTCAGTCCCCTTAGTTTTCAGCATGGGACACAGAGCTTTCCTGGGGCAGCCAGGAATCCCACTGTTTGGATGACCATTTGAAATTAGAAGAGCAGGCATTTCACCATTTTGTTTGCTTTATGTGGGGGAAGGGGTATTAAGTCCTTGTTGAGAAGACAGTTCAGTTAAACAGAGTATCTCTGTTGCCCAAAGAATTATAGTTCTTCCAGGTGAATTTAGCCAGAAGGGGCTGTCCTAGGACTTTCAAAAGGGTTGCTGCAGAGCGAAAAATGGTATAAGGATACAGAATTAAGTGGTAGCAACAAACATTAATATTCATGACGGGCTGCCAAAGAACTTAAAAGGAAGAGGAGGCAGTCCGAGCTAATGGATTATTTCCATAAACCTTTACCTCAAGAAACAGTTGTAGAGAATTAATCTGGCAACCGTACAATCCTAAGATTCTAATCATACAATCTCCCTCAAATGTCATAGCTGAGAACAGGAATAAACCATACCTCCTTGCTCGAATATTTGTGAGTTAATTCACATCTTAGGTTGAGAAGTAGCAGATGTGTGTATTGAAAACTCAAAATACAGAAATCAGCTGCTCACTGTGAGGCCTGACCTCCCTAACCCTTTACCGAAGGCTTCTGAACTTTGAAAGAGTTGCTACTCTGTTATTGGAAAATGGGTCCAAAAATCATGAGAACGTAAGAAAAAAATAACACAACAACAACAACAGATCACATGAAAATGTTTGTCTCAGGTCCTTCCTATGGCTTTCTGTTTCTGAAGTGATCAGCTGAAGGGAAACCACAAAGGAAGACATGGTGGGGAAGAGGGCGAATGCCATTGAAAAGGGCAGTCTAGGGAGAAGGCTCTGTCCTGTTCGTCTTCTCCCTCCTTCCCTCTCTCCTCCTTTACTTGCAGAGGGCAACTGCTTTGAGTGTTTTTCTCCAGGTAGACATGAGGCTGTATCTAGCTAGTCTCATCTAGTTCACATGGGTCCATAGATTTCCTTTCATGGCATCCTCTTTATTCCAGGGCAGTGGAATAATCTAGCTTCACTCCACTCTGGTTTTCTCTCAAGAGCACCTGGAGAACTGCACAGGTAAGGCAGAAACCAGTACTGTCAACATTGCTGAGGGGAAACCCACTTTCTGTTGACTGGCCACATTTTCCATTCATGGCCACAGTTGGGCACACAGAGCTCTTTTTCTTTTGCTTTCTGTATAGGTTTCTCCTCATTTTTGTGACTGCTCAAAGGTTTTGGTGTCTAGGGCTTGGAATGGAGCCCTCTGGCCCTTACTGTTTCCTTGGGTGACTGCTTTTAGGGCTATGGCTTTAAATACCTATCTCTGTGCTAATACCTTTCAAATTTGTGTCTTCAAACCAGACTTCCCTCATGACTCCAACATCCTAGATCTAAGTGTCACTAGACATCTTTTTTTTTTTTTTAGATTTTATTTATTTATTTGACAGACAGAGAGCACAAGTAGACAGAGAGGGAGGCAGGGAGAGAGGAGGAATCAGGCTCCATGCTGAGCAGAGAGCCTGATGTGGGGCTCGATCCCAGGACCCTGGGATCACGACCTGAGCCGAAGGCAGAGGTTTTAACCCACTGAGCCACCCAGGCGCCCTGTGGACATCTTCTTTTAAGAGTTGGTCGGCAACTTAAACTTAACATATTAAAAAAAAAATCACTTGACAAACACTCTGTTCCCACCCAAACACACACAGACATTGACATAAGCACATGTGTCTCTTCTGGGCCATCTTGTGTCTATAAAGGTTCCTTCTTACCCTCATCCACTCAGTGGTTCAAGGCCAACTATCTAGGAGTCATTTCTTATTTTTCTCCTTTATTCACCATATTCTCCTTTACTCACAAGCATAGTAGGCCATTTGATCTCTAAAATAAAACCAGAATCCATCTTCTTCTCCGTATTTTTACTATTAACCCCTTAGTCTAAGTCTCTAAACTATCATTTCAAATAAATTAGTCCACTGTCTTCTTATCCGGTTTTCCCACTCCTCTTGCTGCCTGCAGTCAATTCCCTACACAGGAGCCAAAGCGTTTTTTGTGTTTTTTTAAAATTTATTTGACAGAGATCACAAGTAGGCAGAGAGGCAGATGGAGAGAGGGGGAAGCAGGATCCCCGCTAACCAGAGAGCCCAATTCGGGGCTCGATCCCAGGACCCTGAGATCATGGCCTGAGCCGAAGGCAGAGGCTTAACCCACTGAACCACCCAGGTGCCCCCAAAGTGTTTTTTTTTAAGAAGGCAAATCTGAACATTCCGCTCTTCTGCATCAAATCATCCAATATCTTCTTGCCACACATAGAATAAACTTGCACTGCTTAAGCCCTGCATGAGCTGACCCCACCTATCACTCCCACTTCATCCAGCACATCCCTCCCAGCTGCCCATTATGACTCCATCCTCCTTCCTGCACCTCCAACACCTCATGCCCCTGCCTTATAGCTTTTGCATCTGCCATCCCCTTTGCCTGGAATATTTTCCCTCAAAATCCCTTTATGCGTGGATTCTTATGCAATTCAGTTGTCAGATCTGATGAATACATCCTTTACCAACTACCTAGGACATCACCCTTTCTTATTTTCTTCAGAGCATTTCCCATTACCTGAGATTGGTTATGGAGTATCTCTCCTGGTAGCATGTAAGCTCCTGTAGAGTGGGGACCTTGTGTGTTTACTCTATGGAATCTCCAACACCTAGAATGTTGTCTGGTACATGCAGTTTTCTCAGTAAATATTTGTTTACTATAGGCTTTCAAACTAGTGTTTTAGATGAATGAATATATGAGAGATGCTGACATTTGCTGGTGCTGTTCTTGGAAAGAATTCTTCCTAGTACATCCAACCCCACCCCACTCTATTTGGATGGATCCATCTGACTTGGGTTTTTAGTCAGTATATGCATTATGTCTAGCCAGATTCCAGAGCCATAAATGGGTGTAGTCTTTCTCAATCAAATATTTGCCCAAACATATCTCACTGGACCTTGGTACTCTTACCTTATTGGAGAGTATTATTATTGAAACATCAAATGTTCTTTCTACATTTCCTACCAGGTCTAGGATTCCATGAGTCTCTCTTCCTTATCTTTTGTTTTCTTTAGCTAGATGTGCAGGAGTTACCAGCAGTATCTGTGTACCGTCTTCCATAAACAGTGGAGTCAAAGGCTAAGGGGGTATCTGACTTGACTTTTGCAAGATTTCTGCAGCTGTAGAGGAACAGAATAATCTTTGTAGCCAAATTATTTGCCATTTCTCTTATAGTGTACAAAATGCTTTCCATGCTCACTGATATTGGCCTCTAAGCATTTTGCCATTATAACAAGGAATTTAGTTTCATGTCTTTTTAAATTCCTGGTGATAAGCCATTGTGGTTCCATTTTGTAAATATTTACTTTTGGAAATTTGATACAAATTCAAGTTTAGAGAAGTAAGATGCCACACGACATGGTTGAACTTGAAGTTTGGTCTGATATTTTGCTTGTCTTCAAAGAATTGTTTTTTAGAACTGTAAATTAATTGGTTTATTCTGCAAAGTGAAAAGTGGTAAAATGTGAGAGATTAGAAAGTACCATAGAATTCTTATTTGCTTCTATAATTGACAATTTTAATTGATTTATTTATTAAAAAATCAAGGATTTATACCTATTTTAAATAGGAATGGGTAGAGTCATAACCCAGATACATATATATCTGGGGTTATGACTCTACCCATTCATATATATATATATAGAGAGAGAGACAGGCATATGTATATACACATGTGTGTAGTCACACATGTATGATATATGTGAATAAAATATTCCTTAGAGTATTTTTATGTTTTTTATCCATGCTATAATTCATCTGTCAAAAACTTTTCAGTTGAGCATCTTTTTGGCTTTTTCAGGTAGGAGTACTAACACTAGAAATGAGCCTGAATTTTTATAAAACCATACATAGAAATGACTATGGTTATTGAGCATTTTTAGTAGGGGTGTTGTGCTCTTCCCTGAAGAAGTATAAAATATTGGAGAGTGGTATAAATTGTTATTATGATATTATGGGAAGCAGATAGAACAGGGAATCTAAGTGTTCTGGGTTTTAATACTAGCTGTACTACTAATTAATTATATGTATTTATATATAAGCCACAGTCTTCTGGGTGTCAGAATCAATCACCTTGTTCTTCAGGAAAATCTTCTGAGAGATACTAATGTACATTTCATTACAAAATGTTTCTATACCTAAAAAATTTCAGGAACTGCTTATACTATTTCTTTTGTAGTCCTAGAAATCCAGTAAGAATATTATCATGTTGTAGGCACTGAAAAGGTCCATAAGAGCAAAAAAGTTGTTTATAAAAAAACCCCAGAATTTCTCAAACATTTTTGCTCACAGAACTTTATTTTTAAATCATTTTAACTTTTTCTCAGAACACCTCTCAAATCTTGTCATTTAAGTGTTCTGCAATAACTCAGCATAGGTAGTACCTTTACACTACAAGACTTCTGAGGGTTCTTTCAAATCCTAGCAGTCCATGATTATTTATATCAAAATTATAAAAATAATAGCTCAGAACAAAACAATAGACTCAACTCTCAGAATTTTTTTCTGAAACCCTATTTTTTCCCTCATAATGTAATATAATCTGCCAATAAAATTTAGATCTTTTATTACTATCTCAACCAAAAAGTCTGAAAAACCAGAAGTCATATTATTTTATGGTTTATTTAATAGTTCTGGTTATAACAAACAGGCAAAAAGAAGAGGGAAGTCTGAGAAATTGTACCTATTTCTCCTGATTATATAGGATATTATTATTTCCCTTCAATGAGAAGTTAGCAAGCCAACTCTGTTTCTTGTGGTAAGCCAGGCACTAGAAATGTAGATATGAGTAAGATATAGTCCCTGCATCCTATGATGAATATTGTGATAGACAACTGTGCAAGATGATATGAGGACCCCACATCTAGTATGAGTATACACAGGCTGGGAGGAGAAAATAGAAGATAAATATAATACAATAAGAAAACCAAAGTAAGCCAAAGAAAAGCCACAACATGGACACTTGAGAGAAATTGTTGGTACTGGAAGGCAGTGGGCCCATAAGATAAGGGACATGGTGGCTATGGAAAGAAAAGCCAGATAATAAAATCTCAGTTGTTAATGGATCCCATTTCTAGGACCTTTATCAGAAGATCCCACACTTTAAGAGACTACGGGTCCTTGAAACTTATTAACCAGGCATTCTACAGATAATTACACTAAGGTCCAAAGTCACAAACCTGAAACAAGACCCAGCTCTAAGACATCTGACTTTGAGCAAATCTTTTTCCACTGTGAAATTGTTGGGAAATCCTGTGACTTTTATTTTTATTACTATCATACTGATTTGAAATAAGTAGGCCATTGTTTGTGGCTATCCAATGGGTTCCAGTGATGTTTACCTTAATGAGATTTGAGTTATAACATATTAAATAGCAATTCAATAAATGTCCATATTAGAAAAACAGGAGTTCTACTTGGATAGAGAAAATGGCAAGTAATTCGAGGCACGTGAGGAAGGAACTGACCTGGTCTCTGATGATATATGGAAATGGTGGGAGGAAAGGAAGGAAGACCTTCAAACTCATTCAATATTTCATTGCCTACTGATGGGAAGAATGTTGATGGCATTGCCAGCTGCAGGTGGCCTGTGGAGGAGGGAAGCAATGCTGATGATGTGGAGGGCTAGGAGGGGGGCCAGACAAGAGGGATTCTCTGAAGGGAGAATCGATGCACCCAGTTATGCACAATGCATAGTGAATAAAGCAAGACAAATTTAAAGAGCATGCTGATGACGAGAGAAGGGCATTTAGCTTGTTATAGGGATGGAGGTCAGGGACAAACCTTACACTTCACTACACATAAAAGCTGCTGTAAATAATCAAAATTTTTAAGTCTAGAAAGAATATGGGGAGATCATCAAGTTTTTTTCCTGCCCCTAAAAAAGTTCTCTTCAGTGTTTAATAATGGATAATACAATGGTTTTATCATGTTTTTAAAAACACCCCTTGATAAAATAATTGTACATCTAATGACCACCTTGTCAGTAGCTGCATGCATATTCTGGATCCTCTTTTCTATTTGTTCCATTTCCTTTTATACAGATTGAAAATTGATAATATAATAGGTAGGCCTCATTTCTTTACCTAAAGGCAGCTTGGGGAGAACTGCTTGTTAGCCGTTCCTCCTCAAATCTAAACTTTGAAGTTCCCATGAAGTTTGCTTCATGAAAATTGTATACCAACTTCAGTATTATTTTGGTGGCCTAGCTTCAATTTCTATCTATTCTATTGTAACCGATCTCTTTTTTGGGGGGGGGAGACCATTCAAATAATGAATGGTTAGTTTGTATTTTCTGTACGTTCTAGCCTTATTTATATAAACAGAAAGAACACTTCTGAACTTCTTAAGAGTACTATACATATATCTTAGGTCAGTTTGATACTTCATACATAAAGCCTTCTGTTAATTCCCTCCCCTGAATGAATAAAAATGCTTCTTTGCTCCTTTGCCAGGCAGTTGCTTTGGAGAATATGTAAATAACTTTTTGATATGCATTTTCAGACTCCTCCTCCAACACTGTGATTATATATATTTTTTCTATTCCAAGACTAACTCCAGCACTGCAATTTCTTGGGACAAAGAAACACATTTCCCAGGTAGAACAGAAATGATAAATTGAGAAGTTTCCAGCAGCTTACAAAGCCTGCTACTTAATATTATTTTTCTGAATCTACGGTAAAGAAATTGATCTATTGATAATTTTAACAGGTGTCTGAGAAAATAAAGACCATGTATCAAGTTCCTGTCACTGGCAATATTCTTCTCTTTGGGATGTCTCATCATAGAGACATTACAGATATTTGCAAAGGGAAATGAGAAGGCGTAGTTATTTTATTTATAGGCAATTCAAATTCTTCCTGCGAAGAATTTATAGCATCACATAAAAAAGCTAAAATATCGACATTCTCACTTCCAATCTTGCACATCCTTTTAAGTCACTGTCCCTAAAATCCTCACGTCCTCCCCAAACTCTCCCAAACGCTACTGTCACTCCTTCCAATATATTTTTGTAAGATCAGCTCTCTTCTGTCTACATCAAAGTCAGGTGACTGTACTGGCCTTCCTGAACTTGCAGTAATTTGCACTTTGACCTTGTTTAAAGTGTACAAATATTTACCTTGTGAATAATATGAATAATATAACTCTTTATTTGCTGATTCTGTTCTGCTAAAAAGTTACTACGTGATATGCCTATAAACTGTTGCTTATTTCTAAAACAGTAGCGAAATAAGTCATAAATACCAGTGTAAAACGATGGGGTGGAGAGACAGTTAATTGACTTGTGATGATTTGAGGGAGCTAGACCCAATTGATTTACTATTCATGGAGTTGATGAATTTTATTACATTATCAGAGTCATGTAGTAGGGAGTACTTTTCGTCTGGGCTATTAATTTGATGTTTTTATAATGGTTTTTACTAACCTGTGTACAAGGGCCAGCTTCAGCAAAATCAATTAAGCTTTTTCAAATGACAAATTCCTGTGCTCACCTGATTCTGATTTCATCGTGGTTTCTAAGGATGGGCCTTGGGACCTGCATTTTAAACAAGCAGCTCTGGCTATTTTTCTCACATTAAAATGCTTGAGAGTCACTGGTTTATAACAAGATGTATATTCTAACCCAAATCTCCTGTTGAACTTGGAAGTCTTTTTATAGAACCAGCTATTAGTTTTTCTAGAACATTCTTGAATGTTCTACAGGTATTTCGTATTGTTGCATGCTCCACCTACTGAACCTAGGAAGCACCTGAGACTCTGCCCACTCTATTTTATTTTTTACTTATTTGAGAGAGAGAGAGAGAGAGAGAGAGAGCTCAAGCAGGGGGAGGAGCAGAGGGAGAGGGAGCCCCATGGGGGGCTCAATCCCAGGACCCTGGGATCAGACGCTTGACCAGCTGAGCCACCCAGGCACCCCAACTGCCCACTCTCTTATTAGCAACACACAATCCATCAATATGTGTCCCCATGTCTAGTATCTTAAGATTCTTGAGTCTATCATCTCTTCTCCATCCCCACCTTCCCTAACATGCCAAGTTGCTAAGACTTTTCATAATGTAAAGCGATGTGACCAAGTAGAGTGTATCATGTCCCTTTTTGAACTTCCAAGTGGCACAAAAAGGGGCAACAGTGGCAGCGGGCTGCCACGCATGCAGGCAAGAAGCCTTTCTTTGTTGCTATCTATATTTGTAGAAAACCAAATAGAATAGTAAAACTGTTGGTCTGCTTTAATTACCATGATTAAACAGTGTTAGTAATAAAGTACTCCTCACTATGGGATTTTTCCCATCAATTTCAGCACACTGTTGGCCCACATATACTTTGTACATATTTTTATGATCTTTACACATGCCACTTTATGTTATAATTGTTTGTTGACACATTTTTCCCTTGCCCTAAACTCTCAGCTCTTTATGTATTTTCTACTTTCCAGCAACTAGCAGAACACTCCCTATGCATTAATAAATGCAAATCTTCCATACTGGAATAAACGGATTATTACTACATTATATACAAGGCATGGATCAAACTAGAAGACAAGGTATGCATATCTGCATACTCATTCCCACAGAAATCTCTATAAATTTTGATACAATAATAAATGACTATGGAAAACAAGGAGATGCCATTATTGGATTAGGTAATTCAAAGAATAATTGAATGAAGAAGTCAAACAGGTGTGACTGTTTGAGTAAAGCAATCCCCTAACACCAGCTGGAGAGTATATCAAATACAAGAATAACATATAGACACAAACATAGCCCTCTATCGATAGGTAAACATGGAATATCAGACTCAAAATGAGCAAAGACACACACACACACACAACTAATACTTAAGGAAAATGAGCAACGTTGTTTTATAGAAGCACCAAACCATAGAAGTGTTAATGATCAAAACAGTGAAGATAGTATAGGAAATGTAAAATAAATATAACTAATATACTCAGATGAAGAAGAAGTATTTAATTCTATAAGAAAGAATAGTTTTTTTTAATGAGAAAGGGCCACTTAAAATCTAAACAGCATCATCACAGGTACGAACAAAAACTCAGTTGACACATTCAGTAGCAAAATAGATAAGGATGGGTTGTTTGAACAGAAATATTAAGCCAGAGAATTATCCCAGTATTTAGCATAAAATGTTAAAAAAATCTTTGAAAAATAGCTAAAAAAGTAGAGAAATTGGCTCTGAAATTTAGAATATTTTTGTCACAAGGTAGCAAAATAAAATCTGTCCACATGGAAATTAAAAGCCGATCTTCCAGCTAACTACTAGGTCAAAAAGGGTGCTATATAGTAAGTAGTGTTGGGGCCAAAGTTATTCAAGGAAGTTCTTTTACTAAAAATCATGAAATTGTTGTGTTAGAAAATGAGAAATCTTGGAGAAAATGTTTTAATTGTTCAACTCAAGAAATTAGGGGAAAATAAATCTAAAGCATGAGAAAATAATTGCTAAAGTAAAATAAGAAATTAGTGAAATTTAAACTAAAAATTTGATAAGCAGAACTGAATGCTCTTGTAAAAGATGAATAAAATATAGAAAACATTAACAAATATGCTAAGAAAAAACCCCAGGGGGTACAAAAGCAGTATAAGGAAATGAAAGAATTATACCTATAAAAGGTATAAAAATTTAAAGAAAATATTATGTGTATTTTGCATGAAAATTTTGAAAAATTGGATCAAATGGACAAAGTATTAGGAAATTATTAAATAACAAGATTAGTTTTAACAATATGTAGAACACTTGCACACGTGCATAGAACAACTAGCAGGACACCTGGGTGGCTCAGTCAGTTAAGCGTCTGCCTTAGGCTCAGGTCATGATCCCAGGGTCCTGGGATTGAGTTCTGCATCAGGATCCTTGCTCATCAGGGAACGTGCTTCTTCCTCTGCCTGCTGCTCCCTCTGCTTGTGCTCCCTCTCTCTTTCTGACAAATAAATAAAATCTTAAAAAAAAATAAAAAGTAAAACTATAGCATAACCCAAAATTGCAGAAATCACTTCTAAGAAGGCACCAGGCTCTGATGATTTTATGAAAAAGTCTTCTAAATTTTTAAGAAATGAATCATTTTCCATATTAATAAATTTTTCTGGAGCAGTGAAAGTGTGGAAGCCTTTTTAAAATCATTCTGCCACCCTCGTGTAATTCCAATACACTAAATGGACCTGAATTTCACCTATAACTTAATCATAGTGTGCCTGGGTGGCTCAGTGGGTTAAAGCCTCTGCCTTCTGCTCAGGTCATGATCCCAGGGTCCTGGGATTGAGCCCTGCATCAGGATCTCTGCTCAGCAAGGAGCAGGCTTCTCCCTCTCTCTCTCCTACCTCTCTGCCTACTTGTGATCTCTGTCTGTCAAGTAAATAAATAAAATCTTAAAAAAATTGAAGCAAACATCCTGAATATAATATTAGTAAGTTGAAACCCAACAATGTGTTAATTGAATGATACATTTTTATGTCAGGAATGCAAAGATTGCTTCGACGGCATAAAAATCATAACATAAAAATTGGTTACTATATTAACAAATCAAATTAGAAAGAAATTACATGACTGCCTCCACTGATGAAAATGCATCTGATGAATTTCAATTCTCAATCTTCACTTTTTAATTGAAACTTGAAAATTTAACAGTAATCCAGAGTAGAATCCACAAGCATGCATTACATTTATCTGTCATATATGTCTCTAATCTATGTTAGCCTTAGATGATATTTCTAACTCCATCATTCCCTCTATATTTACTATTTGACAATCTACTCTAAGAATGTATGGATTTTTATATGTTTATCAATCAATTAGAAATATTTCTTAACTTTTAAAATTCCTTTAACCCTTGGGTATGATTTTAACTTCCCCATATTAGGGCCCTGCTAGGTAACTTCTTTTTTTTTTCTTTTTTTATTATTTTGATTCCAAATTAATTCTGTTATTGAGGGACCTGTATAGCTCAGTTAGTTAAGCATCTGACTCTTGATCTCAGCTCAGGTCCTAATCTTAGGGTTGTGAGTTCAAGCCTTAAATTGGTCTCTGTGCTGGGCATGGAGCCTACAAATAGATTAGATAGATAGATAGATAGATGATAGATAAATAAAATTCTGTTATTGTCCATTAACCTACTTTGTAAGGCTTTAATATTTGGGAATTTACAGAATCTTATTTATGGTCTAGCATGTGTTTCATTGGTACTGGAAAAGAAGGAATATTCTTCAGTTCCTAAGAGTCTTATTTCATAAATTAGTCAAGGTGGCTGATAGTTTGGATCAGGTTTTCTATGTATTTTCCAGTTGTTTTGTCTCATTTTATCACTCTAAGTGCTAATATCTCCAACTATAATTGTGATTTTTCTGTTTTTCTCTTCAATTTGTCGATTTTTCCTTCATACACTATGAAGTTATTAAACACATATGGAGTTGTAATTACCGTGTTTTCCTCGTGAATTGATTCTCTTATTGTACTGAAAATATCCCTCTGTGTCTTTGGTTTGCCCTTTGTCTTGAAGTCTTCTGTATGATCTGAATATTAATATTGCCTTTACAGCTTACTTATGCATACTCTTGGCATGACATATCTTTTCTGTCCATTTACTTTCCATTTATCTCTGTTTTTCATATACATAGTGTGTCTCTTATAGGTGATATATATTTGGGTCATATTTATTTTATCTATTTTGCTTTTTAATTAGAATGTTTAGACAATGTATGTTTAACATAATTATTGATATGAGAAGATACCAATGTATCATTTTGTTGTTTCCTGTTTGCCCCACTTGCTTTTTAACTTTTTTTCATTTTGCCTTCTGTTTACAGTGCTTTCTAGGAATTTTAATATGCGTTTGTAAATCAATATCAAAATCAATTTGGAGTCAGTGTTGCACTTCTTCATTTAAAATTTAAAATATAAGAAACTTATAGCAGGTTAGTCCCATTTCACTTTTCTTTCTTTGTGTTATTTTCATCAGATGTTGTTTAAAAATATTCATAGAATGAAAAAATACAGGCTTTATATCTATCTATACATTCACTATATCTGTATTTCTTGATCTCTTCCTATAGATCCTAGTTTCTGTCTGGTATTATTTTTCTTTAACCTGAAATTTATATGATTTTTTTTGAAGCAAATCTGTTGATAATGAATTCTCTCAAGTTTCATTTACCTGAAAATAGCTTTACTTTGCTTTAATTATTTTTATTGATACTTTTATAGGATAAAGACTCAAAGGTTGACATTTTGGGGTTTTTTAAGAGCAATTTTTAGTTCACAGCAAAATGGAATGGAAGGTACAGAGATTTCTGATATAGCCTCTGCCCTCACATATTCACAGTTGCCCCCACTATCAACATCTTGCACCACAGCAGTACATTTGTAACAAAAGATGAAGCTATGTTGACACATCATTATCATCCATGGTCCCTAGTTTACATTAGTGTTCACTCTTGGTGTTTATATTATATGGGTTTTGACAAATGTGCAGTGACATGTATCCTCCATTGTAGCATCCTACCAGAATGGTTTCACTACCCTAAAATCCTCTATGCTCTGCCTGTTTCTCTCTCCCTTCCTTCAACACCAAGCTACAACTGATCCTTTTACTATCTACACAGTTTTGCCTATTATAGAATATCACATAACTGGAATTATGTAGTTGTGGTTTTCTTTGTGTTTATTCTATCTTGGGATGTTTGAGATTCTTGGTATTTGGTAATATTTGGTAATATTTCTTCCAGTATTTGTTTTTTCTCCATGTTTTAGTTTTCTCTTTTTGGGCTTTAATTACTCATGTATTGTATTGCTTGATATTAATTGATAGAACATCAAAGTTCTGTTCATTCTTTCTCATTATTTTTTCTCTTTTCTTTAGATAATTCTTGTTCCTTTATTTTTTTAAGAGATTTATTTACTTATTTTAGATATAGAAAGCAAAAGTACATGAGTGGGAGAGGCAGAGAGAGAGAGAGAGACTCTCAAACAGACTCCACACTTAGCATGGAATAGATGTGGGGCTTGATCTCAGGACCCTGAGATCATGACCTGAGCTGAAACCCAGAGTCCAAAGCTTAACCAACTGAGTCATCCAGGTTCCTTTCTTTCTTTCTTTCTTTCTTTCTTTCTTTCTTTCTTTCTTTCTTTCTTTCTTTCTTT
>ML104653.1:734-14633 GCA_003697995.1 Taxidea taxus jeffersonii | reverse complement strand
TTTCTTTCTTTCTTTCTTTCTTTCTTTCTTTCTTTCTTTCTTTCTTTATTGAGATTGATTTATGTGTTTTAGAGAGAAAGAGAGAGGAAATGCAAGTGGAGGAAGGGACAGAAGGAGAGGGAGAGAATCTTAAGCAGACTCCCCATGGAGCACAGAGCTGAACACAGGGCTCAGTGCAGGACTCTATCTCATGATCCTGAGATTAGGACCTGAGCTGAAATCAAGAATATGATGCTTAACTGACTGAATCACCCAGGTGTCCCCTAATTTTTATTGCTTTAAGTTCACTGATCCATTCCTCTGCTATACCCAGTGCACACAAGTTTTTCATTTTTGCATTACATGTTTTGAATCTAGATTTCATTTGGTAGTTTGTAACAGTTTTGAATTCTTTGTTGATATTCCCCATCCTTTCAACCATTAAGAAAGCTTTTTGAAGTTTTCTTCTTAAATATATTTATTATAACTTCTTTGAAATCTTTGCCTATTATTCATTTGGGGGTCATATGGATGTTGTAAAAAAAAACAGTTGAAAGTATCATTATTTTCAAATAATCAATATTCACCTGGAGATTCAATACTAAAACTATTAAAATCTAATGAGTTGGAAAAATAACCAACATAAAATAATCAAGACATTTAGTGTATAAATATACTCAAATAAAATGCACAAACTTGTTTTAAATAATGAAAGTTTATTAACACAAATTGATATAATATTTTTCTTGAATAAAATGCCTCACTAATGTAAAGATGTATGTTCTCCAAGAACTAATAAAACTCAAGGAAATTTTAATTAAAAATCAGATATGACATTTGTGTGTGTGAAATATTCTGATACTTAAGTTCATCTGGAAGAAAAATGTATCAATAGAAATCTAAACATGATTGAAGGTGAGTACAGGGAGCAGGTACCAAAATACACTAAAAAAGCTATAGTCATTAAAAAATATGAATATTGGTTTTGGCATCTTCCCTGCCAATATCCTATTCCAAACTATCATCTTACCTCCATTAATGCATTACCTTCTAAACTGCTATTTCTGTTTCTACTATTCTCCTTTGTCATTTATCCTCAGCACAGCTGCTAAAATAATCCCATTAAAGTGTAAGTCAGATGATGTTATTTCTAGGCACAAAAATTGCCAATGGCTTCTTATGTCACTCAAAAGCGAAAAACCCATAAATTAACTCTAAGGCCCATAGAAGATCTGGCTTGTATTTATTTCTCTTTTTTCATCTCCTGTTGTGCCTTCTCACTACTAGGCCTCCTTGATGTTGAGCAAACACACTGAGCATGTTCCTGCCTTGGGAATAAGCAACTAAATAGGTGGCAGGGAAGCCAGGCCCTTCTCTGGCAGGTGGCAGAGTGAAGCAATGCAGCAAGTAGAAGGGACAGCTGCAATTTCTAGATCACAAAGCAGAGGTTCTGTGAATGTGCATGGTCCACCATGGCAGAGCTGGCCCCCAAAGGTAGTTCATGTCTGGAGTTGGCTCCTCCCTTCTAGTCACTGCTGTGTAGCTTCCTGTAGCAGACATGAGCTGTTCTGCTTGCAGCAATGATCAGAGAGAAGGCCTCCGGTACCATATTTCTCAATATATGTAATTTTACAGAGTGGCTTTATTTTGGGGGCTCCATTCCTTTCCACTGGGCAGTTGTTGAGCTGTGCCAGTTCTCCCTTATCTCTTTAAGTCCAGAATTTAGGGAAAGAGATTTGTTGCCTATGACACTCTTTTCTATGGAAACAACGCTGACTTCCTCTCACAAAATTTTCCTTCATTTCCTCAGATGCCTTTATTCAACAATGAATACTTTGGTGTGCTAATCCAAACTGTCATTGCTCTTTCCCAGAGCATGGCCTGCCCTGTGTACTTCCCCTTTGTCAAACAGTACTACTTACAGTATTCTCCAAGGTGACTCTTTATTTCTGTCTACACAAAGAGCCACTGGTGGCTATCTTCCCTGAGGGAAAAAATAAGATATATGATGGGGACCCTAATTTCAGCAGCATAATTGCATCCTTTTTGAGGTTTAAATATCTACTTTGAGTTTGTTTAAAGAGAGTATGGACATAAAAAGGAAGGAAGAAGATTCTTTGGATATCTGGAGTGAAGATGAGTACCATGGAAGATGATAAAAAGTAATCTGAGCAAGAAGTTTGCCTTACTCCCTTAAGACATTTTTTTAATACTTTAAATACCAGTAAGTAGAATGTCAGGTGAGAGGTAGAAATCTTGTATAATGTGGTAATATTCCATTTTCTTATTTTTTTTAAGATTT
Organism: Taxidea taxus jeffersonii; assembly: GCA_003697995.1. NCBI lineage: Eukaryota > Metazoa > Chordata > Mammalia > Carnivora > Mustelidae > Taxidea > Taxidea taxus. The sequence goes on along the minus strand of ML104653.1, from coordinate 12,352 downwards.
TATTTATTTATTTGACACAGAGAGAGAGATCATAAGCAGGCAGAGAGGCAGGCAGAGAGAGGGGGGAAGCTCCCTGCTTAGCAGAGAGCCCAATTCGGGGCTCGATCCCAGGATCCTGAGATCATGACCTGAGCCGAAGGCAGAGGATTAACCCACTGAGCCACCCAGGCGCCCTGGTAATATTCCATTTTCATAGGAAAAATCCTATTCAATACTTTGAAGCCTGTTTTATTTCACCTGGATAAATTTCAGAGCCCTCCCCCTCCCCCTTTTTAAATACTCAGTCTGACTAGGAAGAGCTATTGATTGTAAAGTGTAAAATGATTCTGATTAACTTTGCAGTGCTGCAGCCAAAGCTTATTTAAGAAACATTTAACCTTAGAAACCCATAGTTCAAGTCTCTATCTGCACCAACCAATTTTTATTTTGTCTGACTAGTCAATAATCTTTTCAATTTCTTTAACTTTCTCTTCTAAGCTGGTGATGTATTCAATTACTGTCACTGACAAGCACTATCTAAATAATGACACAAATAAGCAAAGTGATATAGGAGGTGGCTTGTTGGCTTTGGCACAACAGACAGAAGAACTGGTTAGTATAGAGTTGCTAGCAGAGTGATTGTAGGCAACAGAGAGAATAAGTTGTTATGTTTTATTATTACAGTAATTTTCACAAGTTAATTCTATAATTTCCATACATTTTGTTTCTAGGCTTCAGTCTAGATAGCATTTACTGACTGTCTTGAGCTCACTAAGCCTTTTTTTTTTTTTTTTGACAGTGATCAGTTTGCCTTTACAACCATGTATTGAGTTCCTAATTGCTGTTACAGTGTTTTTATTTCTTCAACATCCACACAAATCTTTTCCATATGTTAAAGTTCTCTTCTGAGGTGGCCCACATTATTTTCTATTTTCTGAAGCATATACATTAGTTATTGTGAAATATATATCATTAACTAAGTCTTCTTTGAGTTTGTTTGAATTGTCTCTGTTTTCTTTTGGTCTTGTTGTTTGGTGTGCCTTGTTATTTCAATTAAATGTTAGACACTGTGTTGAAAAAACTGTAGAGGCTTTGCACTAAGTTATCTTCCTCCAGAGTGGACTAATCCTATCCTCTGGAATGCAGCAGAAGGTTGGATCATCTCAACCTAGTTGCAGACGTGCTCACTCAGTTTAGTGTCCAGTCTTTGTGTAAGGCTTAATCGACTTTTGGTCTTTTTCCACTCATCCATCTTCAGTGGTTTTAATCCATAGCCTGGAGCTTCCTAAGATCTATCTAACTTTGTAGGTCATGAACTCTAACTTCTGCTTTCTAGCATAAAGGGATGACCAAAATTCTCATATACCTTTCAGCCATTTTCATCTTATACTTCTTGGTATTTTGCTTTTCTCAAGTTAATCAGCAAACGACTCCAGAATAAAATGAGTTCCAAATATTGGGTGTAATTCTTTTTGACCTCACTTCTCCCTTGGATCTTGTTTCCTCAATACTTGGCTGCCTTAGCAGCCTTGAACTTCAAGTTTTGTCTTCATTGAGCTGATGATATTGTCTGAAAATACTCTCCATCTGTTATCGACTACACCTTGTCTTCCTATCCAGCCCATCTCCTCATGCAAAGGCTCTGCAAATGTCCTAGGATATATCAGAAAGCAAAAAAATTGAGTTAATGTCAATTATTTTTCCTTCTTTCTATAATCTGGACCCTTCAATTTTTTCTGTCAGTAATGCTCTGATGCCTACAAACAGATGTTTTGTATTTTATGGGACTTCCAAATTTTTTTCTCTAGAAACACTAGTATGCTATAAGTTACAGCATCTACAAACAATAGAAATCTCTTGGCCAACCTTTTAACATATGATTTGTTATCAAAGATTGCTTGATAATATTTATTTCCATTTTGGCATTTTAGATAGGATTCTTTTAAAAATTTATTCACTTATGTTGTGTGAAAAAAGGAAACCATCTTAAGAAATAAATACTTCCAAATATGTCATAACTCCAGAATTTTAGAATTTGGGTTTCTCTGGATGAAATTCTTCATCTTTGATTCCAGGCCAAAGGAAGATATTTTGGAAGAAAAAAAATAAAATGAACTAGGTCAATTCATTATTTTTTTTTTGGTATGTGTGGCCCATCGTTTATGAGTGTGTAGGTATGCATACATATATAAAGGTGAAGTAACAAACAGAATTGTTTTTCAAGTAGAGATAACACTGAAGCAGCTACTATTCTCTAAACAGAAGAAATAATAAAGTTTGATTTTAATTTTTATTTTCATATAATTTTCTGCCTTTTAACACTTGCTTATTTGCTTATTCTGTCATTAAATTCCGGTTTTTATACTTTAACAGTACATTCTCTGTAGTACATGTATTATATAGCTTTTCTGTAGCTACTCATTAACATTCATAATAGTTATAATTAAGAAAGAGTTAAGAGCCTTTTTCAATAGGAAGCAGACCAAATTGAAAAATATGTGGGAATAAGAAGGGAGATACTGACAACTGGGTGAAATCAGTCACTTATTAAGGAGAGTAAAATTGTTTTTCTAAAATATAAAGTGATCATAAGAAACCATAATGTTTGGAAGATATGAAATTAATATTGCCAAAGAAATTATGGGTTCTCCAAATTTAAAAATATTTGAGAAAACAAGTATTGTGATAAAAGCATTATAAAAGCCATCTCATTTGGGTTAATTGGTTTCTTAGCTATTGACATGATTATTTCAAAGGATTCTGAAAATCATACAAGATAATACAATATAGAAGAAAGTAATTTATTTTAAGGGGAATGGTTTTTGTAATAGTGTTTAGTTCACTGAAAGTCTTTTTTCCTTTGATATATTTAAACATGGTAAGCAAAACTGTTTTAAAACTTGTGTGTGATAGCTCTGATTAGCATCCCTTATAGGTCTATAGATCTGTTTCTATAGTTGCTCTGTTTCTCTCAATTTTTAAACTCACTATCTTGTCTTCTCATATATGGTTAGTTTTGATTGAGTGCTAGACATTGTATTTGTATTTAAAAAATTGAAGAGATAAATTGAGGCCTGGCTTATGGTATCTTCCTTCTGAGAATTACATTTGTGTCTGCAAGGTGGCTAGGGATTCTAGCCATCCCAGGTCACTTTCATACAATCAAGAATTGAAATAATCCCCGAATAGGTTTAGACCTTGCCAAGGTTGATTTATTTCTGCTTTACTCTTGCCTGTAGGGAGTATGTGGCTTCAGAATACTAATTTGAAACCTGGGAAGGTTTTATGGGGACTTACTTCCCCCATTGCTAAACCCCCAGTTTTAATTTGTATTTCCGTATACTTGTGAGAGTTTGATCATCCAGCAATAGCTTAGCTGTTCAGTATTTTTTTTTTTTTCTTCTGAAACTGGAAGAGACTCAGAAGAAAAGCAATCTCAAGTGCTTATTTCAACTTTCAAGATTTATTTATTTTCTTGGATCTTGACACTATAATTTTTCAATGAGATGTTAATTCTCCATTGCATTCAGATCTTCTTTTTTATACATATTTTGTTTAGATTTTCAAGCTGTTTTCAATGGGAAATTTGATATGAAATGCCTAGGTTATCATTACTGCAATAGAACACCTTGAAAATAGTTAAATATGAACAGAAGTTGTTTTTTTCCTGCCACCCCAAAATGCGGAACCATATTTTGCCCAAATTATTCACTAGAGAGACTATCTGAATCATGTTCTATTCATTTTATTACATTGGATTTTATTTTATTTTTTAAAAATATTTTATTTATTCATTTGACAGAGATCACAAGTAGGCAGAGAGGCAGGCAGAGAGAGAGAGAGGAGGATGCAGGCTCTCCGCCGTGCAGAGAGCCCGATGCGGGGCTCGATCCCAGGATTCTGGGATCATGACCTGAGCCGAAGGCAGAGGCTTTAACCCACTGAGCCACCCAGGTGCCCCTACATTGGATTTTAAAACTTAGTTGTAATGTATGTTTAACCTAATATGTTTTTAAAATAATTTGAAAAATTATTTATAATTTTTCAGAAATTTTCAGAAAAATATTTATAAAAGCTAATAATTTCTCTCCTCCTCACTCCCTCACATCCTTGACCAATCTCTGTCCCTTGAAATAGCCAATCTTCAGCATGTATATATCAACACTTATCTTTATATATATGTACAAACTTATATACACACGTTTATTTTTAAGAAATAAAATTTATTTCATAATGTGTTAATTTATTTTAATAAATTTCTATATAAGTTATCCAAGACACTTAAAAATATCTATAGAACTGTATCAATTTAATTCTCTAAAATAAGCAAAATTTGAGATTTTTTTTCTTTTTGGCAGCAAGTGTATTTTAGGGCTCATGTGTCTTTCATTATCTTCTTTCATTAGTTTCAGAAGGCAAAGTCATTATAAGACTTTGATTTGAGTGACTTCTAAGTTCTCTGAGTATCACATTCCAAAAGCAGATGCTGCTGGGAATGAGTAGCATCCAGTACTTAAAGAGTACTTAAAGAGGGCTGTTTCACGTTAGGCAAAATATGTTTGCAAGTTTAGGGGCTTTATGGACTGTAGAAGAAATTTTACAGACAGACACATATTCAATACATATATGTATTAAATAAATAAAATAATTCATATGAATATATTAATAATTAGATTTCTAATTAATTTATTATTAATTAGAATTCTGTACCAATTTTATTATATATGTATATACTCACACAAACCCATAGTATATGAAACCAAGCATTATATTCATATGAGATTTGATATGCAAACTCTGTTTTTTTGACTCAGAGCTCTTGACTGTCCCCTCAATCCATTGTTCTTGAATTTCTTTAGTTTCATTGCATTCACATGTTCTTTTTGATCTTTCAGTTTTCTCAAAACTCTGTATTTTGTTACCTGTTTTGTTTGTACTTTGGTGCCCAGTTCTACTCCACAATGTGTTAGAACAAGGCTGACAAAAACTACTTTCCTATTCAAATTCCCATTTTTTTTTTCTTCAGTTGGGAAAAAAGTCACTTGAGTCTCACAAATTGCCTTAATATCTCAAGAGTTTTTTGAATTTCTATCAATTTTAGGCTGATAGGTTAAGAGGATGCGTGATTATCCTATAGAAGTTCTCTTATTAGAAATAATTGTCCTAAGTATTTGACCAGCTAAATAGAAATTTCATTTAAAGTAGGTTGGGGTGCCTACATGGCTCGGTTGGTTAAGCATCTGGCTCTTGATTTCCGCTCAGGGTTGTAAGTGTGGAGCCTACTTAAGGTTATAAGTGCAGAGCTTACTCTCTCTCTTTCCCTTTCTTTTTTTTTTTTTTTTTTAAGATTTTATTTATTTGACAGAGAGAGAAAGAGAGATAACAAGCAGAGAGGCAGGCAGAGAGAGGGGGAAAGCAGGCTCCCCACTGAGCAGAGAGCCCAACGCGGGGCTCGATCCTAGGACCCTGAGATCATGACCTGAGCTGAAGGCAGAGGTTTAATCCACTGAGCCACCCAGGCACCCTTTTCCCTTTCCTTCTGTCCCACCCCTCCTTTCCCTCTCTAAAAAGAAAGCAGGTAATCATACAATATATTCATAAATCAATATATATGTATATATACACAAATATCTTACACATTTTATTTTACTGTGAATTATATATATGTAGAGTTTTGGCCAATCAATCAATATACTTCAAGTTCTTATTTAGTATTAAACAAACTTCTTTTATTATAATAAAAGGGATTTGGCATCAATAGTTAGGATGTTCTCTTATATTTATTATCTAAATATTCCAATAATCCATTACATACATTTTTCAAATTTGGCTTATTTAAAAATTCATGGGAATTTAAAGATACTTGCAGTGCAGTTTAAAAGAGGAAAGCTTATAATTCTTTTCCTCACACTTAATGTGACAGCATTTTTTTTAGTAACTCATTTTTACTGGGTTTTTACTAAGAATTCAACTTAGTTTTAAGGGAAATGACAATTCTTTTTTTATTGTCTTCATATTTCATCTTAAAACTTGCTTAAATAGTTTTGGGGGAAAACACAACTGGTCCTTATTAAGCATGCAGGTCAGTAGGTGCTAGTGGACATGGGTAAATATGCCAAAGGTTGCTTGTCCACTAGTATCCAGTACACTGGGGATCACATGCTATCCAGGGAATAGAATCCCCTTGCAAATGAATGGAGAACTGGTTAAAAGGAGTTTCATTTGCTATAGTGGATATATTTGCCCATCCATTAAATCTCCAAAATAAGACTAAGGGAGATATCTGGTGGTAGAAAAATGCCTTCTCCTATTGGGCCTATGCTATGGAATGCTATTTTAAAGATTTTATTTATTTGACAGAGAGAGAGAGAGCGAGCACAAGTAGGCAGAGAGGCAGGCAGAGAGAGAGGGGAAAACAGGCTCCCCGCTGAGCAGAGAGCCTGATGTGGGGCTTGATCCCAGGACCCTGAGATCATGACCTAAGTCAAAGGCAGAGGCTTAACCCACTGAGCCACCCAGGCACCCCTGGAATGCTATTTTATTTTATTTTTTAAATATTTTATTTATTTATTTGACAGAGAAAGATCACAAGTAGGCAGAGAGGCAGGTAGAGAGAGAAAGGAGGAAGCAGGCTCCCTGCCAAGCAGCAAGCCCAATGCGGGGATCGATTCCAGGACCCTGAGATCATGACCTGAGCCAAAGGCAGAGGCTTAACCCACTGAGCCACCCAGGTGCCCTGGAATGCTATTTTAATCAAAGACTGCTACAAAATAGTTTCCAGATTTTCACCTAAATAGTTTTTGTAAGTCTTTCCATTTAGTTTACTTCTCTAGAAATTGCTGAAATTGTTGGTGCTGTTCCTGGAAATTGCTATGCATTTTACATTTCAAAATTGTGTCTGCATTGTAGGTGATTCTCTGGCTACCCAAGAAACTTAATATTTTATTGTAGAATTATACTATGCTAAAGTATTATAGCATACTAAAATACTATATTATTTTTTCTTACTAGAAATTTTATAATTCAAAGGCTATATCCAAAAAAATGATCTTTTTGACCAAATTGGCCAGCTAAATTTAGCAATAAATTGACAACTTTTTTCCCCAATCTTTTGTCTATATACTGTAATCTTTGAATCAATCGTTTTGGCCTCCCCTTACACATCACCTAAGCAGGTTTATTTCACAGTCCAATTGCCATTGTGTCTGACTCACATAAACACACTTGGAGCTCATTTGCAAATTCTCACACTAAATACCAAATTAAAGTATGCTTTTGATTAACAAGCTTTATCAACCCATAAATCTCCTACATGACTATAGTAAGAGCTAGAGTTCCTTAAAACCATTGTCACATAATCATGAACTTGCCTACTTTCTCCCAGCCCATTTCATATCTGTAGGCAAAAGTAAAAATCCATTAAAATACAATTCTATAAACTTCCCTTGTTTCTTTGGGCTCCAGAGTGGGGTGTGATTGAAATAAACCCTGGGTGATCTGTTAATATCTTTTTAAGAAAGCCATGAAAATCACAGTGACTTAAAAATGAAACTCATGAATTCATTTTAAAGTTCACATAAATCTGAAACTTGAAGTTAAACTTGAAGGTCACATGAAACATAAGAACTGGAAACCCTAGGGTTTCTTAGCGTGTTGGTTATTCTAGTTCTGTCAGTTCTGAGTGACCAGGCCAACTTCCTTTAGAACATTGAATTATGAAAGTACATCTAGTTCTGTATAACTTCTGTGTACATTAGTAAAGATCCTAAAGTTCTTCAAGAAACAATTAGTGGACATTTTGTGGATTTTCATCTCTGTTATGTGACTCTCTCTTTTGGTTTTAAATACGGATTCTCTTACTGACTGAGGGTTTGAGAGAACATGTTCATTGAACAGATTTCTTCACTCTTACAGGACATTGCCCTCTTCCACTGTGGTTGAAGTGCCCTTCTTGGCACTCCACTCCTCTACCAGGCTCTGTCGACCATGCTGGGTACCCCCTTTGGATACCACACTCTCTATTGAACATCCACCCACTGTGCATCTACTAGGGAATGTCTCTGCGTGACTGAATGTGCCCTCAGGTACCCTTCCCTTAGGAGCTTCCAACTGATTAGTCCAAGTCTTGTGACAAAAAATCTCCATGGTCATCCATGGCAAAGTAGAATAAAATATTTCTCCTTTGTTAGTTGTACAGTGTTGAAAATAACACAAAGCATGATTCTTCTGCCAGATATAGAGTAGGCTTTTAAAATAAATTGTTATTTCAATTTTTAATACCCCCTACCATGCCTCTTATTGAGTCAGGAGGAGGTATGAATATCAGACATTGCTCAGAGGACAAAGGCTTTGTTAGTGGGTCAGCTCATAGTCCTCTGCTCCATTACTGCTCAGAGTGACTTTTCTCCCCAAGAGGCTCTTAATTTTGCTGCTACAAATAGATTGTTGTGGCATCCCATTTGATTTCTCCATTCCATAAACTGAGGTTTAGAGTTTTTTTCATTTTAGGTATGTCTGTATGTATTTTTCCAGCTTTATTGAAATATAATTGGTATACAATATTACATAAATTGGGTGTGTTCCAGGGACTAGGAGGCAGAGGAGATGTTGGTCAAAGTGTACATATGTACATCTATACAATGAATAAGTTCTAGGGATTAAATGTATAGCGTGGTGACTATAGTTAATACTGTACTACATACTTGAAAGTTGCTAGGACAGTAGATCTTAAAGTTCCCACCACACACAAAAAATGGTAATTTTGTGAGTTGATAGATGTACTAACTAATCTTACTTATTTATATTTTTTGTTATTATTTGGCTATTTCAATTATTCGTTCCATTTTCATTTGGCATGAGTCCTTTTTTTTCTCAAGAAATAGTGTTGGCTTTTCTGCAAAGAGATTTCAATTGCACAAGCATCCCCAGGTTGCCAGATGTATCATCATGTATTTGAATCTAGCAGTGAACTGATCTTGGATTCTTTCATGGGAAGCTCCTCAGACTCCACTCCAGTGTGCTTTTGGAAGGTTTGGCCAACTGTTTGCTAGACATGGCAAACTATATGTGAATACTACTAAGACTCAAATCTGGACACTTTCTGCTTTACCATACTTACAATAGGCCTACAGGTTATGCATTATAAGCTGGTTTCTACAGGTGACCAAGCTTGTCCCTAAAGAGTTTTAGGAACTTGCTTAGGGCCTCTTACATCCAGTGAGCAACGTTGAAGATTCTGAAGGCAGGCTTTTATCTACTGCACCTCATTACACTTTTAAAACTGGGATACAGCATACAAATCATAGCACTTCATAGGAAAATTATCTTCAAAGCAGGTGGGTGAAATGATCTCTACTTTCTGCATTTACCTTCTCATTCATTAGGAAGTTATTGGCATTCATGTTCTTTGATTGAAGAATCACCAGGACACTAGACTCTTCTCTTCTTTTAGCTTCTGGAGAAATTTTGTTTTGTTTTTTTTTTTTGTTGTTGTTGTTGTTGGTGTTGTTGTTTTACTATTAAGAAAATAACTACTCTCTGCTAGACTGGGTGTCTGCTTTTCCCTTTCCCTCTGCCCCTCACCCCTGCTCATTCTCTCTCTATTTCTCTGGCTCTCTCCCTCTCTCTCTCAAGTAAATAAATAAAATATCAAAACAAAGAAAAGAAAATAACTATTTGACATTACTTTTCACTTTGTTTGAAATCCCTGTGGCTTCCCATTTTAAAGTGACATCTAGTGGGGTGCCTGGATGGCCCTGTTGGTTAAAAGTCTCACTCTTGATTTCAGCTCAGGTCCTAATCTGTGTTGTGAGATGGAGCTCCGCCTTGGGCTCAGTGCTCAACAGGGAGTTAACTTAAGATTCTCTCCCTCTCCCTCTGCTCCACCCCCTTCATGCTCTCTCTAAGATGAATGAATGAATGAATGAATGGATGAATGATATTTATCATTGCTCAGTCACCACAAGAGAGAAGTATTTCTTAGAATTATACAATGGAGGTGAGGCTAAGAAACACATAGTCCAATTCCCCATTTAGTGCTTCAGTCCCAACAGCCTAGAGTCTGCCATGCTTTATAAGATCCACATCAGACCACTAACTATGCTCTAGAACCCCACCATCTTCAGGGCAGTCTTGACACACTAACATTCCAATGTTAGCTCTAAAGCCTCTGGTCTTACCTGTGCCTCCTAAAATTATATGAAAATCTTCATGTCTCTTCCACATGGAGACCTTTCAGAAACTTTCATGACCTGCTCTTATAGCAATGAAAATAACCACTTACAAGTCTTTTTCATTTTTAAATTTATGGAGCACTCTAACAGACGTCTTGTTTGAAATTACCTCTGAGGTAAAGACTGTAAGTGTTTACAGATGAGGAAAATGAGGTTCAGGGAAGGAAGCCAAATAAGGTTATTTTAGAGCTCTGTCCCTCTGTAGGTGACCTGTTTCCTTTTCCCGTCAATCTTGCACCATGCCCTCTTAGCACTGCAAACACTGTCCTGGCTCATGGTGACGTTCATGTTCTCAGGACTAAAGCAAGGGACCACAGCTATTTCTGAGCAGTGCGAATGGGTTGTGTTCGCCTAGAAAAACAGTGCTGATAAACTGTTGAGTGCTTAGGTAATCATTGCAGAAATAATATGACATGGGGGGAAAAAAGCAGCAGAAGACCAGGGTTGGGGGGGTGGGTATACTGAGTACACTGAGGTGATTTCCTAAGGATGGGATGGTTACATGATTTAAAAAAAAATTATATATATATATATAATATATACATATAAATTATATATATATATATTTCCAACTTTTCCTCTTGGATATTTTATAACTCATAACTCATTTACCAAGTGGTCCTGCTCAATATATTTCTTTTCCTAAGGTTCCAACACCAATCAGAAGACAACTGCAGAACTCTCTCCTATACATCCCCATCTCCACAGCCCCTGCCTTGATTGAGTCCTGTGTGATGTTTCTTCTGGCTATTTGTAATATCCTTCTCACTGGGCTCTGTCACTGCAGTCTTGCAAATCCATAATCCTCTCCAAACATGAAGCTGACCAAGTCGGTTTTCTACTCAAAAGCCTTCAGTCACCTCCCATTCTATGGAGAATCACATGCAATCCCTCAAGCTTGCAATTTGACTTTTACAATTTTCCCCAAGCTCCCACAAGACCTGCAGTTATGCATTTTTTTAATAATTTTTTTTAGTTTTTTATAAACATATAATGTATTATTAGCCCCAGGGGTACAGGTCTGTGAATCTCCAGGTTTACACACTTCACAGCACTCACCATAGCACATACCTTCCCCAGTGTCCATAACCCAGCCACCCTCTCCCTTCCTCCCTCCACCCCGGCCACCCTCAGTTTGTTTTGTGACATTTAGAGTCTCTTATGGTTTGTCTCCCTCCTGATCCCATCTTGTTTCATTTATTCTTATCCTACTCCCCCAACTCCCCATGTTGCATCTCCACTTCCTCATATCAGGAAGATCATATAATAGTTGTCTTTCTCTGATTGGCAGTCATGCATTCTTTTTTTTTTTTTTTTAATTTAAGCTTTTTTTTTTTTAACTTTATTTAAGCTTTATTTAAACATATAATGTAACCCCACCACCCTCTCCCAACCCCTCTTCCCCCC
>ML104652.1:32802-61748 GCA_003697995.1 Taxidea taxus jeffersonii | reverse complement strand
GTGTGTGTGTGTGTGTGTGTGTGTGTAGGAATGCTACACAGCCATCAAAAGAAATGAAATCTTGCCATTTGCAATGACATGGATGGAACTAAAGGGTATAATGCTGAGATAAATAAGTCAATCAGAAAAAGACAATTATCATATGATCTCTCTGATATGAGGAATTTGAGAGGCAGGGCAGGGGCTTGTGAGGGATAGGGAAGGAAAAAACGAAAGAAGATGGGACCGGGGAAGGAGACAAGCCATAAGAGACTCTTAATCTCAGGGAACAAACTGAGGGTTACTGGGTGGTTGGAGGGGAGGGATAGGGTGGCTGGGTTATGGACATGGGTGGGGGGTATGTGCTATGGTGAGTGCTGTGAAATGTGTAAGCCTGACGATTCACAGACTTGTGCCCCTGAAGCACAATAATACATGATACGTTAATTTATAAAATTTAAAAAAGAATAACACTACCATGATATTCATACAGGGGTCTGTGTGAACATACGTTTCAGTGCTCTGGGTTATATTCTGCTGGGTCATATGATAGCAATTCAACTTTCTGAGGAACTACCAAGTGTTTTCCAAAGCAGCTGTACCATTTTACATTTCCAATTCATTCTTTTTAATAGCTACATAACATCCCATAATATAGCAATATTAATGTTCTACGATGAATGTAACACTTCCCCTCTTAAATACATTCTCATTTTCTCCATTTTTCATGATTACAATTAATCATGATCATTCATGAACACATAATTTTGTATAACTCCACAGGTATCAGGACCCTTGCACATGAAATTGCTGGGTCAATTTAATTTTTGCTTTAAAAAGTTTTTGCTATCCAAATTTTTGCTTTTTAACTTACTGTTTCAGTTTTTGCTTTGAAATATGCCACTGTGCCACCAAAATGTTGCTACTAATCTACACTTGCACAACAGTGTATGAGAAAGTGAAATTTTCCCACACGCCTGCTAATAGTGGATATGTTTTCATTTTTGCCAATCTGATAGGGACAAACTTTGTCTTATTATTTTAATTGCCTTGCTCTGATTGCAAAAGAGTGGGAGTCACAGCTTTTTCAAGTACTCATATATTTATTACCCAAACATAAATAGCTCGATTGGGTAATTTCTAAGGTGCTTGCAGCTGTGAGATTGGACTTGTGTGATTTATCCTCTGGCAAGAAATGATGGTTATGACAATGCCGGCTGAAGCCAAAGCTGGTTTTATGGACCATGTGATTGTTTAGTTCTGTTTCCTAGGTGCTGGACAGGGCCCTCATGCTCACCAACATCCTCCCACAGGATGTCCACTAATAAAGCCACGCCCTTTTATATTTAGCCCAAGAAAATGCACCAGTGCCTCCAGGAGAGGCACAAGTTAGCACGCGGGGATTGGAGCAAGTTTTGCTCAAAATTAGTCAACTGATATTTGTGAGGGCAAAAAGTCATAGAAAAAAGGACCTGGAAGACTACAGGACAGACTTTACCTACTTCACATTTTTACCAAAAGTCACCTGTATCCTGGAGGGGAGACTGTGTTGTAATGAAATGGGCACTGAATATAGAGTCAGAAGATTTCAGGTGATGTCCTGACTCACACACTCATGTGAGGTCTTGGGTCATTTCCATGCCTCACTTTTCTAGTCTACTAAGTGGCAATATTCTCTATTATTTTTTTAAAAGATTTTATTTATTTATTTGACAGACAGAGATCACAAGTAGGCAGAGAGGCAGGCAGAGAGAGAGAGAGAGGAGGACGCAGGCTCTCTGCCGAGCAGAGAGCCCAATGTGGGGCTCTATCCCAGGACCTCGGGATCATGACCCGAGCCAAAGGCAGAGGCTTCAACCCACTGAGTCATCTAAGCGCCCCCAATATTCTCTATTAAACCAAATAATTACAAAGTTCAAATAAGAAAACGCAATAAAAAAAAAACTACACTGTTCTTCTTCAAAGGCAGCGAGAGCTATGAGTTCTCTCCCATACAGGGGGGCCACAGAAACAGCAGAGCTGTGCAGCAGTCAGAACCAAGGGCCTGGGAGCTGTATTCCTCCATTTGGCCAAGATCCCAAAATGACTCTTCAGAGAAGCACACAGGTGACAAGAGCCACATTCTACCATCCTGGCCCACTCCAGAATTTAACACACTTGGCTAAGGTCCCTGTTCGAGGCCTTTCTTCATCTCCTAAAAAGATGAAGATGGTGACTGAGGGACCCAGATGGGCTTCGTTTATGTTTTACTAATTTCTCAGGTTATCATATCCCACTGTGTCTTCTCTGCTGTTGCTCTTATTTTACAAACTCTTCCTTGAAAATCGAATTAAGTGGCGGCTGAACACCTAGGAGCCTGGACCTCGCCGTGTGCCCCAGAGAGTCAGCATCCACCCAGAGTCTAGGCTTTCCAATTCCTAATTAAAAATTGTGATAGGAAGCTCCTAGGGCTTACATCTCCTATCCCCTTGACATCTAGATGTGACCACCTAATGAGTCTTCACAAAGTCTGAGTTTGAATCATGTGTGTGATTTCCTGAGTAGATTTTGTTTGGGTTTTTAAGATTTTATTTATTTATTTGACAGAGAGAGAGAGAGAGAGACCACAAGCAGGGGGAGTGACAGGCAGAGGGAGAGGGAGAAACAGGCTCCCCACTAAGCAAAGAGTCTGACGAGAGGCTCAATCCCAGGACCCTGGAATCATGATCTCAGCTGAAGGCAGATGCTTAACCGACTGAACACGCAGGCGCACCTCCTGAACAGAGTTTTTGAAAAGTGGGAGTACCTGCTTCACTTTCCCTTTTATCTTCTGCCAGCTGGATACAGATGATCATACGGCTGAATGGCTAAACCATACAGTGGAAGGAATCTTGGTCCCTGGGTAACCACGATGAGGGAAACTGGCTGGCCTTGACTATTGTTTAAGTGAGAAATTAAATCCTACTGTTTAATTTTGAAGTCTGTTTGTTCCAGCAACTACCACGACTTTAACATCCTGCCTGAACACATTTTGCCAACATGACCATTTGAATAAACAAGGTACTCACAAACCTCATGACACTCCCAATAGACATCTTCATTACAGCCTAGATTTCTCTTCGAACAGAAAGCTCATTAAATTACCCTCGTGTCATAGGACAGCTCCATTCTGCTACAACCAGCAATTCTTGGCTTGTGCTTTGAAAATCTCTGAAGCATGAGAAACAGATGTTTTACAACAAAAACTTACAACAAATATGTTGATTGTATGTTACTGAAAATTATCTGGAAGTGTGCAAGATTCAAAGAAATATTTAAGAATAAGATCAGTCTCATCCAGGAGCCTACAATTTTAAAATGGGAAGGCAAGATGTTTATACAAAGAACTCTCCTTCAAGACAGTATATCTGGATCTTACCAGGAATAGCTGCCCTAAGACTTTTAAAGAGGGTGAGATCATTTTTATTTGGGGGCAGTAAGGGAAAACTTCCTGGAGGAAACAGGATTTGAGCTGTGGCTCAAGGTGGGTGGAATTAAGAGGTAGAGTGAGGGACAGAGGCCAAGAGAAATTAAACTGGCAAGGTAAGTTACCGTTATATGCTAGACATCTAGAAGGTCTTGAATGGCAGCCTGGGGAAGTTAGACATCATTATAAAGGCAACAAGAAGCTGGTTATTTTAGGTTCCCCCTTAAGTCCTAAAATGTTAGAGCTAAATATGTGACTTACCCATAGCAAAAGCCATGGCAGCTGCCTGTTCTTTTCAGAAATATACTCCAAGCCTGCTCTGTTCTCCTGTGGCCTACTTTCATGGTCCCTAAATTTCAGTAATTCAAATGCCACCTTCACAGTTTCGCTCCATTCCCATGTACCATTTACATATCTATTAATTATTTCAGGCTACTTCTAATTATTTTCTAAGCAAAAAATATCTGTGAAATTCAGAGTAGACATACATGCTAGGTAAAATCTTTTCTAATGTACCATCAAATAAATGTATGCCTATTAAAAGTTTTAAAGTGTTGTTCTGGGGGCACCTGGGTGGCTCAGTGGGTTAGAACCTCTGCCTTCAGCTCGGGTCATGATCCCAGGGTCCTGGGATTGAGCCCCACATCGGGCTCTCTGCTCCACAGGGAGCCTGCTTCCTCCTCTCTCTCTCTGCCTGCCTCTCTGCCTACTTGTGATCTCTCTCTCTTTCTCTGTCAAATAAATAAATAAAATCTTTAAAAAAATAAAATAAAGTGTTGTTCTGTTTGCCACCTCCATACTCAGGTCCTACTAGTGGTTGATAGGTCACATCTGGAAATCAGGGTCCTGCTCTGAACCATCCTCCCGCCTGAATTCCCAAGTTAGTTATCTGTCCACACTCACTCCCTCATCTTATTGAGTCCATGGCTGGACTTAATAATTGGTGAGTAATTGATGATGATGATGAATAACTGAGGAACTGACGTTCCTAATATCTTCCTTGGGTTCAACAAAATGAAAGCTCATTTCTTGCTCACAAAACAGGTGAGACAGTTTCCTCCATCTCATCACTAAATTCATCTTGAATGCTAGGCCTCCAGGGTCATCATGGTGGAGACAGAGAGACAGAGAGAGAAAGAGAGAGGGAGGAGCTGGAGATCATTTGGGTTTATCAAAGCATCAGGCCTGGAGATAGCCTATACCACTTGTGCTCATATCCCACTGGCCCTATGGCCCAACCCAGCTGTAAGGGAAATACAGCCAATCCTACAGATATTAGTGCACACCAAGGGATCTCCATCAAGCTAAGCTAATTACAACTGACCTGGAGGTCCTGTAGGTCGTTGCTCCAAAACCGCCCCCAGGACAGAGCTGGGTGTCTCAAATCTGCCCTTTCTAGCTTCCAGAAGCCACACATATTCCTTGGCCCTGGCCTCCTTCTATCCTCAAAACTAGCAACATTGCACTGACTTTTCCTCACATCTATCACTTTGATAACAGCCCCTCTACCTTCCCTCTTCCGCTTTAAAGGATCCATTTGAAGTGGATGGTACTGGATCCACGATGACAGTCCAAGAGAATGTCATCTCAAATTCAGCTGATTAGCAGTATAATTTCATTGGCAACATTAATTCTTCTTTTGCCATATAACAGAACACATTCACAGGTCCTGGAAATTAGGACAGAGACATCTTTCGGGGGCCAATCCCCTGTTCACCACAGAGTCCAATAGGCCATAACCAGGCCATGGACATGTTTTGTTCCATCAGCCTGGTGTTTTCTTTTTCTTTCCTCTTTTAAAAAATACCTTTTTTATTAGGATAGTTTATATATTTTAATATAGCTTCTCTTAAAACCTCAGGAGATCTAGGAACAAGGGCCTGGATTCTCTCATCAAAAAAATAGGCTGGTATTATTTACAACAGCCAAGATACAAAAGCAGCCCAATGGTCCATCAATAGATGAACAGATAAAGAAGATGTGGTACATAGAAATATATGAGTAATACGACAGACATTAGGTAAATATATATATGTATATATATATATGGAATATTTAGCCATAAAAAAGAATGAAATCTTGCCATTTGCAATGACATGGATGGAGCTAAAGAGTACAATTCTAAGCAAAATAAGTTAAAGAAAGACAAATACCATATAATTTCACTCATATGTAGAATTTAAGAAACAAAACAAACGGGGTGGGAGAGAGACAAACCAAGAAACAGACTCAAAACTATAGAGAACAAACGGATGGTTACCTTGGATACAGGGAACAAACTGATAGTTACCAGAGGGGAGATGAGGGGCGGGGTGGGCTAGATCGGTGAACTAGCTGAGTGAGTTAGATGAGCACCTGGGTAATATTTGAAATTGTTGAACCATGATATTGTACAGCCGAAACTAGTATAACACTGTATACTAACTATAATGGAATCAAAATTTAAAGCTTAATTAAAAAGAAAAAAATCACTGGGCTGGTACCAAGCAGTGGCTGTCCTGTTTAAATGGGGCAAGGGCCCCCCAGGTGCCATGACCTCAGCCACTTCCTACTACCACACACTCCTGGCCCACTTAAATTCTGTGACCTGCCTTACCCCCCTTTACACTTGCAAACTTTGCACCAGCTGTCATTTTACCCTGTCAGTGGTCCTTAGACTTCTGTCCTCTGTTGGCAGCATGTCCCCTGGTTCAGAATTCTGCCCTCTATACAGAAATGTCCCGAGAGCCCTTGCTTCTGACTAGAATGCTCAGGAGGCAGGTGAGCTGCAGGGAGAGAACCAAAAGCACTCACGGGCCCCCCCACCCCACCCCCTTCAGGCCTCTCATCCTAAATCTGCTGGAGAAGCAGGGACCTAAGTGCATCCCAGAGCAAGTGACAAAGTTTTAATATGCTGTCGCTTGAGCAATGCGTGTCTCTTTTTTCTTCGGCCCTTGCTAAGAGATCTCCTCTGATGAATTTCCTGACTCTGACGACAGGCCCCATGCTGGCGCCCGTCCAAGCGGCATGCGCGTTTTCATTGTCCTCGTGGGCTTCAGTGAAGGGCATCTCACTTTGTTCCACTAGCCCAGGCGCACAGATCCAGCGCCCGCATTAATAACACTGCAGACCTAGCCATTCGATCTTCATCAGCGGCCGTGCACCATTCGCCGCACGAGGGATGAGAAGCTGCCTGAGCTGCCAGGGAGATGAGCTCTTCATTACCCAGGTCAGCTGCAGGGCCTCCGCACCGAACACCCAGGAAACACATTAGCTGGGCAAATCTCTCTCGACACTTGGACGGGGGGCGGGGTGGGAGGAGGGGGGCGGAAGAAAGAGACCTCAGAGACCTTTATCCTGTTGAAATTCTTACCAAGGTCACAGGAGCGAGAGGCAAGGGCAGGATCCCTCCAGCGGAGTCCAGTATTCCCCCAGCCTCCCTCATCTGTGCTCCACCTTCATGATTTTTGCCATTTCTGCCTAATTCCTGTAACTCTATTTATTTACCATTTTCCTTAAATCAACTGTATATTGATTTGTTTTTATTTAGCCCCAGTCTAAGCAATAATAACTATGAAATTGGAGCTCAGACGAGCTAGTTATATTTTTTTTCTAATGCACATTAACATTGGAGTATTTCTTTAATAATTAAAATTAGGATATTAATATTAAAATAAAGAATGTTAACCCAGATATCATCTAAAATTATCTTATATGCTGTTTGTTAGATGCAAAGCATACTACATTTTGGAAAACATGGGTCTAATCTATTATCCCATCTCAGAACAGAATCACCTGTGAGTTAAATGAGGCAAATTAGTCCTAGGCCATTCTCAAGGCTCTCTGGGTAGAGTCCCCAAAATTCAGAGGATACTGATGCCTGAGGGTACCAGTGCCATTGAGAAGTTCCTTCTTACAGCTCCCCTAAATCTCTCAGCTGACTGGAAGTCTGTTTCCTCGTATTTTGAGCTATAGTTGATAGTGGTAGAACTAGAAATTCTAGACCCCTGAACAAATGGTTTTAGAAGTAGTTCATCTACTCTAATGCAGTGATTCCTAGGTGGCATGCCAGAAGCCAGCTTGGAGCTAAAGGCTC
The DNA here is from genome assembly GCA_003697995.1 of Taxidea taxus jeffersonii. Lineage (NCBI taxonomy): Eukaryota > Metazoa > Chordata > Mammalia > Carnivora > Mustelidae > Taxidea > Taxidea taxus. Next base: position 54,249 of record ML104652.1, on the reverse strand, counting down.
CAAGTTCAGAGATGGACATGCCCACATTTTAGAGATGGACAATAAAGGAAAGAAGCAAGCCAAAAAGGAAAAAAGGAACATGAACAGGCAAGGTAGACCAAACAACCATATTGTAGGGCAGAGGTCGGCAAACTTGTTTTCTACAAAAAGCCAGATAGTAAATATTTTAGGCTTTGCAGAATAGATGGTTTCTGCCAAAACTATTCACCTCTGCCATTGCAATGTGCATTACAATAGCTGTAAACCATACATACATACAATTGCATGGTTGTGTTCCAGTAAAACTTTATTTAAAAACAGGCAGTGGTCATTGTTTGCTGATCTCCATTTTAGTGTACTGATTGATGATTCTCAGTCAGTGTAGAGCACAACCATCCCTGGTGTAGCAGCTGTCAGGGTCCTCCAGGGTAACAAAACCTATAGGATTTTACTTGATAGAAAGATAGATAGATAGATTTGTTATAAGAAATTGAGCTGAGTAACTATGGAAACGGCTAGGCCCATGATCTGCAGCATAAGTCAGATATCCAGAGAATTAAGGACTGAGTTTCATCAGAGTCTGAAGGCCTGAGAACCAGAAGAGCCAATGGTGTAGTTCTGGTCTGCAGACTGGCAGGCTTGAGACCCAGGAGAGCCAATGTTTCAGTTGCAGTCTAAGGGCAGGGGAAAAAAAACCATGTCCCAGCCCAAAGGCAGCTAGCCAAGAATAATTCTCTCTTTCTTGGGGGAGGGCCTGCCTTTTTGGTCTATTCATGCCTGCAACTGACTGAGTAAGGCCCACCCACATTGGGGAAGCCAATCTGCTTTGCTCAGTCTACAGATTTAAATGTTAATCCCTGGGGCACCTGGGTGGCTCAGTGGTTTAAGGCCTCTGCCTTCGGCTCGGGTCATGATCCCAGGGTCCTGGGATCGAGCCCCGCATTGGGCTCTCTGCTCAGCGGGGAGCATGCTTCCCCCCCTCTCTGTCTCTGCCTGCCTCTCTGCCTACTTGTGATCTCTCTCCCTGTTAAATGAATAAATAAAAAATATATATATAAATGTTAATCCCTTCCAAAAACACACTCACCGAAACACCCAAAATAATATTTGGTCAAATATCTCAGCATCCATGGCCCAATCAAGTTGACACATGAAATGAACCATCACTCCTGGTAAAGTTCTGTCCTTGGTCCTAGGGCTGGAAGCTTCAGACAAGGGTGAAGTCCCAGATTTACAGAGGAGGCAGAGCTGAGAGACAAGAAAAATGTGAGAGACCTTTTTAAATGCTGAGGTCCTGAGGTTAATGTAGTGACAGAGCCTAGGTTGGAGCCCTTGTTTGACTTCAAGGCCTATGCTTTGTCCACTATATGATACTTTATTAATACAGTGAGTCCAAATGAGAGTGTCCAGGAAACTAAAGTTGCACAGCCTAGAGAAGACTTTAGGGGATATGGGGGGGACTCATGGGAAACTCTGGAAAATAAACTGTTTTGTATTATTCCATAACTAGAAATTGGATCAACTAGAATTCACAAGGAGATACATTTAAGGGGCGCCCGCGTGGCTCAGTTGGTTGAGTATCTGCCTTCAGCTTGGGTCGTGGTCCCAGAATCCTGGGATCGAACCCCACATGGTGCTCCCTGCTCAGCTGGGAGCCTGCTTCTCCCTCTCCCTCTCTGCCTGCCACTCCCCCTGCTTGTGCACTCTCTCTCTCTCTATTAAGTAAATAAAATCTTTTTTTTTTAAGATTTTATTTATTTCACAGAGAGAGAGAGAGAGAGATCACAAATAGGCAGGCAGAGAGAGAGAGAGGAGGAAGCAGGCTCCCTGCTGAGCAGAGAGCCAGATGCGGGGCTCGATCCCAGGACCCTGAGATCATGTCCTGAGCTGAAGGCAGAGGCTTAACCCACTGAGCCACCCAGGTGCCCCAGTAAATAAAATCTTTAAAAAAAATTTTTTTTAATGATAGCTGGAGAGGGATCCAAAATGGAATGGACTTCTTTCCTAGGTGAGTGAGATACCCATCACTGGAAGTATGTAAGCACAAGGTGAATAGGTCAAAGATGTGGAACACTGAGTATGAAATTAAATTCTGGTGTCTGTAATCCTTCCCTATGCTAAGATTCTATGATCCTAAGAAGATAGGACTTTGGCAGAACCTCTGAACCTTGGCCTGGTTCCTGGCTCCTTGTCCCAGGGTTCTGCTCACCCAGAGCAGCTAAAAGTTCTCACCAAAAACAGGTGTCCCTTGGAGATGCCTCTATGGCTAGCCTGCCTTTGTTCTCTGGGGCTCAGTGCATTGGCCCTGTTCCCTTATGCCCTGAGAGCTTATAGAAATCGTGTTTCAACATAACTTTTCCTTTGTACCCTCTACTACAGAGCCTGACTCACGTGCCTCAGGGGGACACTCAGATACCAGAGTCAAAGGGAAAGCATGTGTCATGGAGCAGGAGGCCAAAGTAGGCACACTTCTGTGGTAACTTCCTGGCCAGGAGCCCCCCATGAAGCTCACAGCATTCCTTCTTCAGCAGACCTCGCTGCCCTTTTCAAGGATGATTGCATGTTCCTTGAAGCAGACTGGGGAGAGAGGCCACACTTGGAGTCAGAGGGTGGAAAGCACCTGAGAAGGAGAGGGGCAGGAGGGTTGTTGCAGGGAGAGGTGCAGGCCCTCAGCAGGGCTGAGCGGGGGCAGGAGAGGGCAAGGGAGGTGGTGACACAGTAGCTGAAGGCTCCAGAGGTGGGTGCCCTAGGGTGAGAGTGTGAGGAACACATGTCTTCAGAGTCTAAAGGGATTTTTGCCTGCAGGGCTCTAATGCCTCCACAGAATGAGAAAACTGCAAAGCAAAGCCCCTCTTCTCTCCTGTGAGAATCAAACTCCTCATACACCACCTCATCGTATCTCAGCAATGCAGGAAGAGCTACCCCTGTGAAATCAAGAGAGAGGGCTTCAGGTTCAGCTGTGTGGGAGGCCAGCTGTGTAACCTCAAAAGATACTAGACAACTCTGGATTCAAGGCACAAATGTGCCAGGGAGTGGTTGGGCCTCCCCTGCCCATGGCAGCTGTGACAGGTACCCTTGTGCCCACAGGGCCTAATGCACGTCAGTCCTCTGGAGGGCTGCTTATTATTTCTGCCAATGAGACATATATTTTCACTTCAGTACTTCACTTACAAAACAAAATTAGGAAGACAAGTTCAGGCCAGGGCCAGGCTCAGGCAGAGGTGACTCTGCACGCCACCACCGGAGGTTCAGGCCCATATCCCCTCAGTATCTGTTCCCAGGAAACAACCCCTGCTCCTCTACAGTGAAGGACCTTAGCAGGAGGAGATGGGTCCCTGATGGTTCCGAGACAGGGAGAGGAAGAGAGCAGCATTCAGGCTGGATTCATCACACAGGGGCCTGGCACAAAGAATTGGAGAAGAGTCGCTTAGGATTCTGGGGGAACATATGGAACCAGGCTCTGGAGAGTGTGGCCAACCCCGTAATTCCTTCCTGGAAAGGAACCGCCAGTATTCCAGGTGCTCTGTTTCAAAAGGCCCCGTTTAATGACCATGAATGAGACTCTTCTCAACAGCCATCTGTTGCCCACCTTCTACAAATATTTAATTCCATTCACATTCTATTCACAAGGGAAATGGTGACTCAGAGCTGTTTACCCACCACGAATCTGTCCAATGGAATGATTAATGAATCATAAATGTCAGGCACACAAAGACGGCTGGGACCATGGGGACACCTGAGAGACCTGCCCTCTCAGGGGGTAACTGGTGAGGAGCCATCGCTTTCCCTCCCTCTCTGTCCTTCAGCTCCTCATCTCCAAATGTGAGGGACAGGGCAGCGCCTCTCTCCCGGAAGGCTTCCTTACTGACAGCACATCAGGAAAAGAAACAGGAAAGAAGTGAGGAAGGCTGACCTACACCCCTACCCCACGAAGTCCAGCACCTTCAACTCATGGCTTTCCCCAGGCCCTCCCCGTCTCCTTCCCGAACACCTGGCCTTCCAAAAGTTAAACTCCATTCTGCCTTTTCCTAGACCTCTTCCCACCTCATTCAAGGCAGAGCAAGCACAGTATATGGCAGCCGCCTCACCCTCTCCAAACTCCTGATTTAAACCCTGCTTACCTCAACCATGTCATGACATTGCAACTTCCGGTGAACTGTAACTATCAGTTATTATAGGGAGCCAATGTGTCTTCCAGATGCCCATTCAGAGCATATCGCACAAATCGGGGAGTCTCGCCTAGCACATGGCTTCCAACAATTATAAGAAAGATACATTTTCTGGGGTTTGGGGATCCCTCTATAAATTTTCCCAACCAGTGAGCTATGATTTATTTATTTATTTATTAAAGATTTTACTTATTTATTTAACAGAGAGAGAGAGAGAGATCATAAGTAGGCAGAGAGGCAGGCAGAGAGAGAGAGAGAGGAAGAGAAGCAGACTCCCCGGTGAGCAGATAGCCTGATGTGGGGCTCGATCCCAGGACCCTGAGACCATGACCTGAGCTGAAGGCAGAGGCTGAGCCCACTGAGCCTCCCAGGTGCCCAGTAAGCTATTATTTCAATAACAATGGGTTCATACTCCTGACTCTTGCATTTCCTCACTTCACAGTACATGCGGGAACTGTTCCATCTTAGACTGATAGCAGCAGACCTATAGCTCTGCTTCAGTGTGTCAATGGCCACAGAATATTCCACTGTATACTATCATTTGGTCCATCAGTTCCATATGCCTGGGCCTTTAGGCTGTTCCAGACTTTTGTTATTTTGTACAATGCCCAGTGAGTGTGTGTGTGTGTGTACATTTCAGCACATGGTCAAGTCTATCCATAAGGATAAATTCCTAGAATTTATCTGGGTCAAAAATCTACATTTTTGTAGATAAATATAGCAAGGTAGAGTATAAATCATAATTATAAATCTTACTGATGGCTTAGAGAACTGAACTCCAGAAATGAACACATGAAAAGTATCAATCCTTTGGGAATACATTCCTCACATCTTTTTATTTACCCTAGACATTTCAGTTTTACAAGATTCTGTGTTCTAGGTGGCCTCTATTTTGGGTGGTCGAATACAATTTTCTGAAAAAAACTGGAATATTTGAGGTAGGTAGGAAAAGTGGCTTCTACTTAGCTATTCTCTGGTCTTTTCTTCCCCACTCAGTCTGTGCCTGGCTCGATATAGATCCTCAGAAAACTATCCGATGAATTAATAAATGAGTGTACAAATGAATGAACAATATAACGATGAATACTAGCTCAAGGATCCAAGATCAGTGTCTTAGGTTTGGCCATTCTCACCTCCTCTTAGCTGTACCCTGGTGAATAAGTACCCTTTAAATCTATTAGATTCAGTTTTGACACTTTATGTGTGGATCTATAGGCTTCTGACTTTCATTTCAAAAATCAATTATACGTTGACAGTCTCAGTAGCCAAGAATGATAGGTTCATGTCTGCATGCTGGTATATTTTGGAGTCAGATTCACAGCACTCAGTTCCTAAATACTGCATGACCTAGCAGAAACGAATTTGGAAATCAGTGAGGCTCTGAGGATGAGTTCTGGCTTGGCCTGCCATCCAACACAGAACACACAGAACAAGGAGGCCATGGCTGTGGTGAGTGCCAGTCCTTCTTCTCTTGGACTGAAGCACAGGGTGCTCTAAACCTAAAATTTGTTTGAAAATTTGTTAGAAATAGAATTATTAGGGGCACCTGGGTGGCTCAGCTGGTTAAGCATCTGCCTTCAGCTCAGGTTGTGATCCCAGGGTCCTAGGATTGAGCCCCACATCGGGCTCCTTGCTCAGCAGGAAGTCTGCTTCTCCCTCTCTCTCTATGTGTTCTCTCTCATTCTCATGCTCTCTCTCAAATAAATAAGTAAAATCTTATATTAAAGAAAGGAAATAGAATTATTAAAGATGAAGATGATTAATAACCATGGGACTTTAAAGTCATTGAGCTACTCCCAAGTTTCAGTGAAATGGGGATAAAAGTATTCATATTGTGGTAAACCCAATGCAGGCATTATATTCATATATACAAAACATATGTAGTTAGTATCTTTTTTCCCCCATATCTGCTCTGATTCTTCTTACCACCGCCAAATGAGGAGCAAAAGGAAGGAAGGAAGGAAGGAAGGACGGACGTCTGACTCTAAGCAGACTCAAAATACTTATTAGGATTACATTTCTCTCACTTAAAAAAAGCCCAAAGGCACACAGTCCAAGGTTGTAGCTCCATGAAATCACCAGGGATCTAGGCTTCCCTTGTGTTTGCTGAGCATGCTTCAAGTTACAGGATGGGAGCTGGAGCTCCAGTCATTTTGCCCAGCTTCCAAGCAACAGAAAGAAGGACAGGGAATATCTCCCTGCTGGGTTGGTTTCCTTTAAAAAGCCATCCCAAAAGTTTCACTCAAACCTTTGCTCACATTTCATTGTCTATAATTTAGGTTCATAGTCATACCTAACTGCAATATAGTCTTTCAATGGGGTGCACTTATGCCCCCAAATTAGAATTCTGAAAACAGAGAGGGGTGCCTGGGTGCCTCAGTAAGTTAAGCGCCCAACTCTCGATTTTGGCTCAGGTCACGATCTCAGGATTGTGAGATCGACCCCCATATCGGGCTCCATGCTGAGCATGGAGCCTGCTTAAGATTCTCTTTCTCTCCCTCTCCCTCCATCCCTTCCCATGTCCCTTGCTCTCGCTCTCACTCTCTTAAAAAAAAAGAAAGAAAGAAACAAAGAAATTAATAGTGGGAGATAGCCAGTCATCTCCACACTAAACTACAGAAACAACCGCATCAATTTTATCCTATTCAGGGCTCCAAAGTTCTCCCTCAGGCTTTCTCTCTGCCCCTCTCTGATCTACATGTAGCTTGACCCCAGGTGGGGTTCATTCTATAAGTGAGTCTTCTTCATGGGTCCCAAGAGACTATCTCAGCAAGATCTCTTCAGCTACCAACTTGTACCTCAACAGAAAGAACAGTGGTCCCCCATCCATAAAAACACTCACATGTCCCCCCCCCAGACTCCAGCCAGAGGAAGCAAGATCAGGACCCACATATTTCTAGCACCTCTGTCCTCTATTTCATCCCCTCTTCCTCTCACAACCCCAAGGATGGAAGGAATAGGATTTTCACTTTCTCTTCCTTTCTATCCTTGACTTTCCAGTGTCATATCCTGAAATAGGATTTTTCTCAGCTCGACTAGGGAGAGAATGGCTGCTAGGCACTGTGGGGAGAAAAACTGAAATGCACTGGCTTAATATTTTGAAAACATTATCACTGTCACACCTACATTCTTTTTTATTTCTTGAGCACACAGTAAGCATACTGTCCCTTTAATGACTAACAGATTGTCATGGGCATCAAAAGGAGGTAAAACATGGAAATCTCTTGCCACAGTGTGTGGTGAATTGTATATGCTTAGTCAATGTTAGCCATTACCGTTGTTTTTATTATTTAAATAACATGGCTCAGTCTGCCTCGGTCTTCCTCTGTCCTTTTTATCTCCCCCAGAAGAACACACAACAGGCATGGCTTCATCTCACAGTAATGTCATCATGCTCCCTCACAGATTTTCTGTTTGCTTTGTTTTAAACCCCATTTTCTAAGAACAGGAGGAATTTTTTCCTAGGGAAGGGAAGAACTACTCAGAGACCTAGCTCCTAATCACCTTTGTTACTGGTCGCCACATAGCTGTGAGCGAGCTGCTGTTCTTTAGGGAAGGGGGCTAATTGGAAGAGAAAAGATTGATGAAGGTCAGTGTGGATGGCGATGGGGAATTATGGCTGGAGGCTGGGTCAGCTGAAGTCAGCCTCACAGAACCGCACCTCATCTTGCGACTCTAAATTATCCCTTACCCCTCATAACCCCCCACACGGTGTTGTTTGTGTAACAACAGCTCAAGAGAGCAAGAGTGAAGTAAGGCAAGATGAGAATTGATCTATTGACAGTCAATCAGGAGTTTGGCTTCAAGATTCTGAGAGGCAGTTGCCTGAGGCTCTGGGCTGGAATTGCACTTAGATCTGAAAAAGAGGTAGGAGGAAAACAAGGGTGTACACTTGGTTTATTTGGGTGTCTTTGGGGGTCGGAGTCTACCAGGTGCCTAGTATTTCCTAGTGTTGAAGAGGAAAGTCTCAGAGATCTGGAGCTCTAAATGAGCAGACTGTTTTAATGTAGGGAAAATACAAATGTGCACATTTATGAAGGATTATGGTTCCGTTACTTTTAAGTACAGCACAGAAATGTAAACAGCTATTTTAAATAGCTCCAGAAAATGTCACCACCAGGGCCTAGACCTGATGGGGCAAGAATTTCTCAAACCTGGAACCAGAGGGAATTTCCAGGTTGCAGAAGATAAGCAGGGACACTGAGGCAGGAGGTGATGGGTGGGGTTTAGGACAGGAGAGTGGTGTTATGGGGTCCAGCAGGAGCCTAGGAATGGGGCCCTCTTGTCTCCCACACAAGAAGCTGCTGTAGGCCTAGTCACCCAAATCTGGAAGAATTTGTGTTGATTTTGCATTTCAGTGCTCCTGGTGGGAAAGGACTCTGATGGTCACCCATGACATTTGTCTGCTTTGGGGGAAAAGAAGAGGAGGGCATGAATATTGGTGGAACTGGAACCAACACGGGAGACAGGTCAGGGGATGGATTTGGGAAATGCCAGATGGTTTTCTATGGTTTCCTAGTTGATGCTAAAATATATTTACTAGTAACAGATAAAGAAAGACCACTTACACCTATCCTCTCATTCAATCCACACAGCAATAAAATGAAGCAGCTTATATTATCATCATTTTACAAAAGAGGAAACTGAGGCACAGAGAAGATTAACCTGAGCAATTTACCTAGAATTACACTTTGCATACATGGTAAAGTTAAGATGTGAACCCAGGGAGTCTGACTGCAGGCCATCACAAGTACAATAATACTGGTTGTACCAAAAATCCCAACAGTAAAATTTATAAATCAGGGAACTGATCCTTTTACCATTAACTGTGAAGTACCATATTAGCATAAATTTCCATAAGGTAATTTTCAGTTAATTACAGAATTTTCAGTTCTACTCAGAGCTGTCCTTCAATAAGTGAGTTGTAAGTAAGTAAGTAAGTAATTTTTTCTACATTTTAAAATAATTGCCTATGATTTGTATCATTAGCTCAGATCTATCTTTTCGTTTTCAAAAGCCAGGCAGTAAGTTCAGAACAACCCAAGAATGATGAGTTACACTGACACTGCACTCTGAGCTCTGACTGTATTTTGAGATTTCCCTCTGGACAGCCTGGATTGTGGTCCCCCACAGTGCCTAGCATGGAGCCTGGTCCCTACGCGCTGATGGCAGACTGAAGAGAGAACAGAAGCGGAGGGAGCTGTATACTCTTTTTCACTCATTCCCTCTCAAAGCTACCTTCTAGTAGCTGTCGTTCCAAGAAATTTCAGTCTTATTGCCAGAAATAAAAATAGCCTCAGCTATTTTGTGTTCATATTTTACAACTCATTTTGAGAATTAATATTTTATAAGAAAATTATTTTGATTCTAAATGTGACTTTTAAAAGGTTTATGGTATTCTTAAGTGTAACTTTTATTATGCCTTGGGGCCAGCGGTTTTTCTAGAGGAATATACTGGAGTTATTGACGTATGGTACCCCTTGTGAATTTCCCTTCGTGTTCTGAGGCTGAAACAAGAGAAATTATTTTCTGTACATAATTCACTCCCTTTCCACCTCTACCCCTCCTTTTCCCTCGCTGCCTTTTTTTTTTCTTTCAGTGCAAAGCAAATAAAATAACCACCCTTACCAATGGAAGAACTGAAACAAAATAAGACAAAACAAACAAAACAGGTTGTATTTGCACCAAGCGAGAGTTAAAAGAATGGGCAGATACTCATCAAGACATGGGAAACCGGAGATGAAAGTCTATACTCTCAGTTCTGTCCCGGACTAATGTCCTTCCCTCTTTCCCAGTGTTTTCCTTCTATCTTCCCTGGTCTGCACTGACTGAAATGACTGGTCTTTTCTAACTCCCCTTTGATGGAGTGGCAGGCATTGATCTTCAGTTGAAGTGGCTACCTGATGCTTTTCTGGAAGATCTAGAAAGCTAAAGGCTGTAAGTAAAACTGATGATACTCAAGGCCCCGTTTCAGTTAGTTAATGATGCCTAACAAATCACCCCCAGACTAGTGGCTTAAAACAAAAACTATTGATTATCTCTTGTAGTCTGTGGATTGGGTGGGGGTCCTGGCAGACCTAAGCCAGGTTTGGCTGATCTTAGCTGGGCTTTCTCCTGTATCTGTGGTCAGCTAGCAGGCCAGCTGGTCCAAATGGCCTTGTATAAGACAACTCTGCTCCCTTCCATGTGAGTCTCACACCCTTCTTGCAGGCCAGCCCAGTATGTCCTCATGGCGGTGGCAGGAGTCCAAGAAGGATAGAGGGAAATGCATGTATTTTTCAAGCTTCTGTGGCCACCAGGCTTGTGAGCATCCCGTTGGCCAAGTGAAGTCACATGGCTAAGCCTGGAATTAAAGTAGGAAGGGACCAGGGGCAGAGAGCCTGATAGTAGGAAACCAACATAGATGTCAACCAATCTACCACAATTCCCAAATTAAAACTTGAAACTGAACAAAAAAGGACACTCTTCTTCTTCTTTTTTTTTTAAAGTAGACTCCATGCCCAGTGTGGAGCCCAGTGCAAGGGCTAGAGCTCACAACCCTGAGACCAAGACCTGAGCTGAGATCAAGTGTTGGATGCTTAACTTACATCAGAGCCACCCACCCAGGTGCCCCAGAAAGTGATATTATGAAATGAGATAAAGTCAAACTTCATTGTTGACAGATTCCATATTTGCAAATTTGCCTACTTGTAAAAACTAACTTGTAACTTCAAAATCAACATTTGGGGCACTTATGCAGTCATTCCTACACAAGCAAAGCGGTAAAAACTGTGAGTTGCCCAGTGCACACATTCCCTCTGCTAAGGTGGTTCAAGTTGATGCTGTGCCTCCTTATTTCAGCTCTCACACTGCAGGCAAGTGTCCTTTTCATAGTACACTTGACCCTTAAAGAACACAGGTTTGAACTGTGCAGTCCACTTAAATGTAAATTTTTTTTCAGTGAATACAGCACTGTAAATGTATTTTCTCTTCCTTATGATTTTCTTAACATTTTCTTCATTTTCTGACTTTAATGTAAGAATACAGGATATAATACATAGAACATACATATGTTGAATGACTGCTTATGTTATCTGTAAGGCTTCCAATCAATGGTAAGCTTTAAGTAGTAAAGTTTTGGGGGAGTCAAAAGTTACATGAAGTTTTCAGGTGCAATGGAGGAGGGAGGTCAGTGCCAGAACCCCTGCATTGTTTAAGAGTCAACTGTAGGTTTAACGCCACATTTTTTGCAATTTTTTGATTTCCCTATTTAAAATGGCCCCCAGGTATAATGTCAAAGGGCTATCTGGTGTTCCTGAGCACAAGGAGCCTGGGATGTGCCCAAAGGAGAAAATGAGTATGTTGGAGAAGCTTCATACAGGCACAAGTTACAGTGCTGTTGGCCATGAACTCAATGTTAGCAAGTCAATAATATATACTAAGTAAGTGTTCTTTAAACAGACAGACATCTGAAACAAGGTTATGTATTGATGGACTGATGAAAATGTTGTGACCAGAGGCTCACAAGAACTTAACCCCATATTTCTCCAGGAGCAATGGTTCTGTTTTCACTAATTCAGTGCCTGCAATGATTTTACAGAACATGATTACCTCCAGAAATGAGAACCAACTGTGTTTCTGTTCATTTTAAGCATTACCATTTTAAAAGAGACTTTTAAATAACAAAACTCTCTCTATAACTGTACACTTGTAAAACACAAAACATAAACAACATTCTCACAGAAATACCAACTTAGCCTTACAGAAAACAACCTTGTGTTCTAAGCAAAATATTTATAATATTTATAAGAATAAGAATGCACTAGTTGGTGGAGGGACATGTATCAGTGAGATTCACCGTGACATCCAACACATGACTACTGAGCCCCTCCTATGAGTTATTCTAGCTGAGGCTTAATTCTTCAGTAAACGAAGTAAATGAAAATACTGAACAAGAAAGGTATAGCCATAAAATTATTCATATAATGAAAGCCAGGAAAATCACGATTCAGTAGGAGTACAATTTTCAGGAATGCATCTCTTACTGGAAGATCAGAAGCATTTTGTGTTGTTAGAGTACACGGGATCCCCAGATTGCTTTGAGCCCCAAATTTAAGCTTCAGTGTTGGGCATGGTGAAGAGGTCAGATAGCACTGTGTTTAAAAGCTCAGTCTCTAGCATCACCCATACCAGGGTCTGGGTCCATGCTCTCCCCATCCAGTGGCTGGGTGATAGGGTAAAAGATACTCCCTCTGAGGAGGGGGGTTCCAGTTTCTTCATTTGTAAGAGTAATAATATGAATAATCAGACATTTTATGAGTGCTGACTAGGATCCTGGCACCCTGCTGGGAGCTCTCCATACATCACCTCATTTGATCCTCATGCTGCCTTATGAGGTGGGTGCTATTGCTATTCCCCAACATACACATAAGAAAATGGCGGCCAGGAGAAGGTGAACAATCTTGTCAAGAATTAAGAGATAGCAGAGCTGGAATTTGATCCTAGGCATCTGACATCTATCTCATCATGTTGTGTGTGAAAATTCAATGAGATAATGCATATAAAATACTCAGCACACAGATGCCTGGGTGGCTCAGTGGGTTGGAGTCTCTGCTTTCGGCTCAGGTCATGATCCCAGGGTCCTGGGATTGAGCACCGAGTTGGGCTCTCTGCTCAGCGGGGAGCCTGCTTCCTCCTCTCTCTCTCTGCCTGCCTCTCTTGCCTACTTGTAATCTCTGTCTGTCAAATAAATAAGTAAAATCTTTAAAAAAAAAATACTCGGGGCACCTGGGCGGCTCAGTAGGTTAAACCTGCTGCCTTCGGCTCGGGTCATGATCCCAAGGTTGTGGGATCAAGCCCTGCATCAGGCTCTCTGCTTTGCGGACAGCCTGCTTCCTCCTCTCTGCCTCTCTGCCTACTTGTGATTTCTATCAAATAAATAAATAAAATCTTTAAAAAAAAATACTCAGCACAGTGCCAGGTGTCTAGCAAGCACATCTAATAAATTTTTTTTAAAGATCCCTTTAAATAAGAGTGCCCCACCCTTCCTCCACTCCCACTACAACCAAAAGACTTGCAATTTGCAAAGGGTATGCGCATGCTGAATTCTACTCCCTGTGGAAGCACCACAGGAAAGAACCTTACCTCACCAGGGAAAGCATTCCAAATAACCCCCCTGGAGAAATTTCTATTTGTCTTCATGAATGGAAGGTAATAAATATAAGTTGGGAAATCAGATTCAAGATTTGTGTTTTAACAATTGCTCCCACTGAGGCCAGAAGTTCCACTGGTTTATCTCAACCCTTCTTGAATTTATTTATTTAATCTATCTGATATTGTTAACTTATCTTCTGTTCCAATCTCAGATGTAACTATAGTGTTTTTAAGGAAAACATTTTAAGTACAAAGTGAAGCCAGCTGTATAAGCCAGCCTTCTGTTAGGCCAAAACAAAACACACTTTGGTATCTCCTGGGTTTCCATTTCCTGGGGTACAAAAAGAACTAGAGAGAACATGAAGGTACCCGGAGTACATGTTCACTTACATAACTTTATTTCCCATTTTAATAGCTGTTTTATCAAATTATCACAATCACTTTTTATGTAGTTGTGCACATTAAGGTTGCACAGACAAAGGTATGAGCAGGAATTACTGAATGTCCTGTCACCTTTAGCAAACAGGATCACTCCTCACTCTGTCTCCTGCCCCTTACTAGACCTTCACAGGGTCCTGACAACTCAAGCAACCCATGAGGTGGGGGAATACATGGAAGAAACAAAAAGGACAGGGCACCTGGGTGGCTCAGTCAGTTAAGTGTCTGACTTCGGTTCAGGTCATGATCTTGGGGGTCCTGGGATCATGCCCATGGCAGGCTCCCTGCTCAGTGGGGAGTCTGTTTCACCCTCTACTCTGCCCCTTCCCTGCTCTGTGTTCTCTCTTGATCACTCCCTCTCTCAAATAAATAAATACAATCTTTTAAAAAAAAAAAAAAAGAAGCAAAAAAAAAAACAGAAAAGACTCCCTCATCATGATTAGGAATCATGTGTTGGCTGAGAAAGCCTGAATTATTCAGTATACTCTGAGTATGAGTCTTAAAGAATCATCTGCCACTACTAACAAGACTAAAGTAGATTAATATCTGCGAATATGAAACACTTGCCAGCGAAAACTCAAGCACAGGATACTACCTTACTAACTGAATAACAGAGTTGTATATGCACAGATTCCTGATCAAGAAGGACACAAAATAACTAGCAAGGGTAGATTCCTCAGGGGAGGGGCTGTTTGTTTTTCAACTGAATTTTTATTATAAAGAATGTTTAAGCAATCAGTTTGGAGCTGGAGGCTCTACCTTGAGCCACGCTGACCTCCCATCTGGGTGATCTATTCTCCCCAAACAGGGAAGAGGAGAAACCTAACTTGGGCAAAAGAAGAGAATTCTAGAAAGAGTTCTGAGAAGTTGTTCCCCAGATTGACATTCATGACCTCCCCTTACTATTTTCCTCCTGTGTAACTGTCCCCTTCACCTGTTAGCACAAAGAACGCAAGATGGAACCCATGTAAAGATTGTACTTAACAAGGGGCGCCTGGGTGGCTCAGTGGGTTAAAGCCTCTGTCTTTGGCCCAGGTCATGGTCTCAGGGTCCTGGGATCGAGCCCCGCATCGGGCCTCTCTGCTCAGCGGAGAGCCTGCTTCCCTTTCTCTCTCTGCCTGCCTCTCTGCCTACTTATGATCTCTCTGTGTCAAATAAATATATAAAATCTTAAAAAAAAAAAAAAAAGATTGTACCTAACAAGTAAGAAATAAACCTAATAAATGATAAGCAGATTTTTAAAAACTATTCAGAAAGAGAATCACTTCAGAAAAGAGAATAATATTTCAAGTACTTCACTCTATTTTCAGAAAGAGAACTTAGATGCATTGGGGAGAGACAGAGAGAAAAGAGAAGAAACCAAAGAATGAAAGATTAGAGTATGAAACAGTAGAAAGTAGCACTGGAAGAAATTTAAGATAACAATACAAGCATAGAATGAAAAATCACATGAGCAGTGGCAAGAATAGATAATACTGAAAAGACAGGGATATTGAGATGGTGATAGAGCTTAAGAAATGTATATTAAAAAATGAAAAAAGGGGCACCTGGGTGGCCAGTGGGTTAAGCGTCTGACAGGTCATGATCCCAGGGTCCCGCTTGTCCTCTCCCTCTCCCTCTGCCCTTTACCCTGCTCATGCTCGCTTGCTCCCTCTCTCCCAAATAAATAAATACAAATCTTTAACAAATGAAAAAGAATTTTAAAAAATCGAAGATAAGATGATAGGCTTGAGAGAAAAGTGAGGTAGTTTGGTAGTAAGGTAGTTCATCATGCACATAACTGATTTTCCTAAAGTGGGGGACAGAACAAATATGCTAAGATAACAAAAAGAAAGGAAGGACATAAAGGAAGACATGAAGGAAGACATGATGTCACTGATTAAGATCTGCGGAAAACTGAATTTTTGTTAAAGGAAAATACATTCTCAAATTCAACCATATGGGCACTCAGGAATTAAAAGTATATTGCCCCAAAGAAGAAAATGGCTGACCTCAGCCTTCTCCATACTAGTAATCAATGCCAGAAATTGGTGGAACTATATCTACAGAATTCTAATAAGAAAAATATATGGCCCAAGAAATATATCCTTTGTGTTTAAAGGTAGTAGATAGTTTTAATAATGCAAAAAATCTAATAATATAGCATTTCTGATCCCTTCTTTAAAAAGAAAAGAAAAAATATAATAAAATACAGCTAACCCAACAACATATAGAAAATGTTTGTAGTCATGTCATGAACAAGGAAGCCATGGACAGAAAGACTGTTGGTTACCACTGACTGTTTAATTATGTTTCCAGAGCTCAGTGCTTTGTATGTTATAAATCTGAGCAATACAAAAAAATTATAAAAAATAAGATAAGGGGAAGAAGTTAGAATGAAGTATGAAATACATATCCCCCTCTTCTTCCACAATGAGGTAAAAACTGTCCAATGTTGATAAAACAAGAAATAGAGATTTAACTATATCAAAGTTTCAAATATTATTATTATAAGTGTTATTACTTCTAATAAATAAAAGAGGAAAAAAAAACAAAGCAAAACAAAGAATGTACAGAATACTAAAAAAAAACCCAAACTAAGCAACAACATACAGAGAATATACATATACTATAACCAAATAAATAGTGTAATAAAATTAAATGCAACAAATACATGTTCTCAAAAATAAATGTAAATGAGATAAATCTATATAATAAAAGAAAAGACTATCAGTCTGGACTAGCAAAACGCATCTATTTATGATGCTGAAAGTGAAAAATAAGGAGCTTCGATAAGAAAGTTGTGCTACAGGGACGCCTGGGTGGCTCAGTTGGTTAAGCGGCTGCCTTCGGCTCAGGTCATGATCCCAGCGTCCTGGGATCGAGTCCCACATCGGGCTCCTTGCTCGGCAGGGAGCCTGCTTCTCTCTCTGCCTCTGCCTGCCTCTCTGTCTGCCTGTGCTCGCTCTCTCTCTCTCTAACTAATAAATTAAATGTGCTCGCTTCGGCAGCACATATACTAACTAATAAATTTTAAAAAAAAATTAAAAAAAAAAAAGTTGTGCTACAATCATATAATAGACTATCTGGCAGTCATTAAGAAAGAAGTAGATGTGTAAGAAATAATGTGAAAATAAGTCCAATATATATTAACAGAAAAGTATTGTTAGAGGAGTGCTTGGGTGGCTCAGTTGGTTAAGTGTTCATCTCTTGATCTCAGCTCAGGTCTTGATCTCAGAGCCCAGTGTGGAGCCCAGTTGAAAAAAAAAAAAAAGTATTGTAAGAATAATGCATAATGCTATTCCATCTGTATCTGGCAAAAGATATATGTTATACAAACACATATATATCCATTTGCCCACACGTATACGCCATACATAAACATCTGCCTATGTGCGTATATTCAGTGTTACAGCAACAGAGGAGGTGGGCCGGCACGCAGTCTACTCCAGAGGGAGGAGTATTTTATCCTGGACATTGTTTAGAATTGCTGGTGCATAATGTTAATAAGAAACAGACTGGCTTCTAGGTTCCGTTATCTTTTGTGATCCTCTTCTAACAACGCATTTCCTGACTGCCTGCACCTGGGGTGAACCATTCCAATCCCCTGGTCCTGGTGTGCGAGGTCTGTGTAAGGCATGTGCAATGAAAGACAATGTGTGTGTCTGGGTGTGTTAGTAGCTAGAATGATACACAATACACAGCCAATAGCAGCCACACCCAGGAGTAGAATTGGAAGATGTATGAAGAGCAGACATCTTATAAACGTCTCTGTACCACAGGAACATTTAAAAATGAAAATACATCTTTTTTATTTTTATTTTTTTAAAGATTTTATTTATTTATTTGACAGAGAGATAGAGAGTACAAGTAGGCAGAGAGGCAGGCAGAGAGAAAGGGAGAAGCAGACTCCCCGCTGAGCAGGGAGCCCAATGCGGGGCTCAATCCCAGGACCCTGGGATCATGACCTGAGCCGAAGGCAGTCGCTTAACTGACTGAGCCACCCAGGCGCCCCGAAAATACATCTTTTTAGAATAGAGTTTGAATCAATAAGAAAAAGAAGAGTCCAAAAGAGTTGGACCCGGGAAGGAGGGACTGTCCTTGCATGTTCAATTGAGTTTGATGTGCCTGCCAGATACAGCAAAACTGAATACCCCTTGGGAGACTTCAAATAAAAGAAAACATACTGGTTCACCCACATTCCAATATTGAGCCCAGTGCCTGGCACTCGTAAGATGTCCAATAAAAGTTTGTGGAGAGAATAAAAAAAAAAAATTAATTGGGTCAATGTCTCCTGGCAGTGAATTTCAGGAATGCATCAGATGATGAGTGACACTCGCAAAAACAGGCCTGTGGAAGTTAGGTAAGAACACTGGCATGACAACCTTTTGCTGTATCAACTCTCAGGACTTTCAAAAGCAGAGCACTCAGTCTTCAGTCCTGCAAGACCTTTCTTTAGGAAGCTCAAAAGCATTGGCGTGCTGTTTCCTGGAAGCCCGAATTAATATACAGATGATGCCTGGAGGATGGAGTGAAAGTGATGGGGAGCATGTCCCTTAGACTTTGTCTTTCAGGTGACAGATGTGTCAAGTGGCCTTTAGCAATCACTAGGTCGCAGACAACTATCAGCTGAGTCTCTCATGAGTATAGTATGACATGCCATTTGTTGCTTCTGTTGTTTAAAGAGTCATCCATTCTCTTTAGACACTCAGGGAGCTAATGGCAGAGTGGATGTTGCATTCATCTGTTTAAGGACTCATTTACTTATTCCTGTTGTAAAAACAGAGCAGGTTCTTTTTCTTCTACACTAATGGGAGTTTGCACAAAGAGCCAGATTCACAGCATGCATAAAACCCAAGACAGCTTTCCCTCTAACTCTCCTTCTCCCCAGACTCAGTGGGGAGGGGTGGGAGGAGTCCCTAGATAAAGAGGAGAGTTCAGAGTTACAATTTCCCACCACTCCAGGCAGAATTCTGCTCATACAGATTCTAAACAGGGGCAGTGGGGCCATCCCAACATTTTTCAGCATTCCAACAGGTGCAAGAGCAGCAGCAGGGACCCGGGGCTCTTCTCATTCCTTAGGCTGATCCTGGGGGATGCGAAATGGCAAATTCCCCATTTGGCACCAGCTCAGTTCTGTCCTAAGTCTTGATTAGTGACACTTTCAAATACAGGTTTACAAGGCATTATGTATAGCTAGAGGACAATGGTGCAGTAAAATGTCCATCATAGCACTGACACTTCACTCAAATTGTAGTATTCCTATCCGTGTGCATCAACCAGGCTCATAGCTAAGGCTACCCACTTTCCCTGCTCTACAGGACAGACTCTACTGGTGACAAAAGAATGTCTCATCGCACAGTGACATTTTCTTGGAGGGAACCAGGCCCTAGGGGAGATTATTCCAGAAGCCCCTACCACAATAATTGCCAGTTATGGGTATTTATGAACTTAATTTATATTTGGATACAGAGTGGAGTCTGGCCACAGTGGTGATGGCAAACAGAACTTTAAATCTACTCATGCATTTGGAAACCTTCTCACCCTTTATGAACCTGTGTCGATGCAGTTTTCTCTAGATAGGCCTCTCCATTATCTCTTCTTATTTCCCACACAGGGATTGCAGAATGCTTCAGACTAGAGCGTTCAGGATGTGAGTAAACCTTGTTTACTAAAGAATGAGATCTTTACCATTGATGTTTCAAGTCATCAGTGCTTTTCTCTGCACATGGTAGGTATAAATGGGCACAGGGGAAGTCTGGGCATCTGGTTCTCTCGCTTTCTTTTCTTCTCCGTACTCTCTCATCTGCTTCATTTTCTATCCTCTGATGTGGCTGATGGGTAGTCGAGTGGTTCAGGTTTCAGAGGAGGGAGAAGTTCCCCTTAGACCTTCATGCTAAGCCAAAACTTCTTTACTGAGGTTTCTGGCATGACACCCTATCACAGTAAATGAGACTTTGCATTTTTTGCCACTGTGTTCTGTAACTTCACAGGGTAAGTGGGTTGCTTAAATATAGGACCATGAGTGCCCCAATCATAGTGCCTCACGTGGTGCCATCCACAGAGTAAGCACTCAAATATTTGTTAAATTGAGAGTGTTTGAAGTCTAGTCATAAGTGAAAAATTAGAGTGAACTTGGTGAAAGTGACCTTGGCTTCCACAAGGGAAAGCATCAGGAGTGGTTGCATCAAGGAGAATCCTTCGGAAGTCCTACCTTGAGTAAAGGTGAATCATTTCGATGGAATGGATTCTGGTGACATGTAAGGAATTCTAGTCACTGAAAGCTCCTTTGTGTCTGTGTTTTACAAAGTGTGATTGGTATATGTTGCCCCACAGATATGTATGAAGATTTAATTTGTATATAAGCAAATATTTTATTGTAACTACACTGAAATTATTTCATGTTAATTAGGTTAAGTGTAAGTTATATACCAAAAATATGATTTCAGAGATATCATTGATTAGGACCAGATTAAGGTAAGTATTTATGTAGTAATTGAGTTGAGTTCAGTAAATAGTAGTCTAGGTGACATAACGTTAAAATGATGGAGATGAGCATATAAAAGACTAAGTGAGAGGAACACTGCCTATATCCCTCTCAGTCCATTAACAGGTATATGCTGCTTTGGAAGACCTGGCCAAGAGCAGTATATCGGAGACCTATTACAGTCAACTAATACACTAATATATACCCTGAAGGGCCTTTTAAAAATCACCAATATTCAGTAGCTCTACTGTACGATTTTGAGGCTAAGTTTACTTAGCCTTAGTCAGCTGTGCCAAGTGACCTAGAGAGTTAACACCAGGCATGGGGGAATTGCAGACCTTCCCAGAGGGGTGGCTTTGCAACCTCCCAGACATTCCAGGAACCAGGGGCAGATATTATGTGGGGTCGGGGCTTGTGTGGAACTGGCTTGCCTTGTTTGAACCTTGGCCAGACCCCTAGTCTGGGGCTTCTTGGTTCTCACTTTTTAAGAGAACTGGTAATGTGATGGCAAAGAAATATTTTTTCAAAGGAATGCAATCTAGAACCGCGACAAGTGGAATGATAGCAGTAAAATGAAGTCAGCTAAAGCACAGAAAGCACCAAGCAGCCACTCTACTCTGAGAATCTGAGGAGGTGAAATTGAGCTGCTGTACTGGCATATGGTGAGCCTCCAGGGCTGGGCTGGGCACTCACTGAGCCTGAAAAAGATAGTCCTCATGGCTTCTCCAACCTCATGACAATGTTGTGGCAAAGCAACCATAATGTGAGAAGGTAAGATGCTAATGGCAGTGAGACATAATGTCACACTGAGGGTGAATCAATGGGAAATTCCTGAAGAAATCCTAGTACGAAGCTAGCATCAAAGCTAAGACAGGAATTCCCAAAAGTTCTGGGATGGAGGGTATAGCCAGAAATGGAAACTCATCCCAAATACCAGTCAATCAGTGGATACCTGCATTTGTGTCATTCCCCAGCCCCATTCTGGACAAAGCAGACTCTGGGTGACTGCAGGCACATGTACTGTTGTATCTGTGTCAAGAAAAGGTGCTACCCAAGAAATGCCAACTAGAGCCGGACTTGGGGAAGAAATTTCTGGAGGATACTCAGATGAAAGAGGCAGTAAGAAGAAGGAGCAGGGCAGAAGAGCAATAGCCGAGGCAGTAGACAACCTGCAGATGAAGGCTGGATACCCAGCACATGAGAGTCGCTTGAGCAGGGAGCCAGGACCCACAGTAGAGGAGCACACCCAGTGGCCCATGACAG
>ML104652.1:21364-32402 GCA_003697995.1 Taxidea taxus jeffersonii | reverse complement strand
ACCATGGTCCAGCCCTCCGGCAGTCCTGACCATGCACCTGCTGAAGTATTTGCTATCCCTCCACTTCCAGCGACCTTCACAGTTCACCTCCACTCTAGAACATGGCTGTGACACTCAGACCTGAAGAAACCTAATTAATATACAGGGCCCAAAAGAGCAAGGCTGTGAAGCCATGAGATCAGGGTCAGTCACAGCTGGGACTATCAGGGGTGGGAAAGTGGGTAGGAATCAGGATGCTGCTGATACTAGTGGTAGTTCTAATGGATGAGTTTAGACAGGTGGTCCAATGTTATGAACAAGGAGATTCCCAGGGACAGAGTGAAACAAAGAGAACAAATTTGAAGGATTAGCTCCAAGGAAGACTTCAGCAGCCACAACCAAGTAAGTAACTGTGGTAACTCCTCTGATAAAGCTCACTTCAGACATGATGGCCTCTCTGAAAGCCTTTGGTGAACCACCCTCCAGGTGCCCCCTCCTGTGTGTTCCTCCAGCATTCTGTTCTTACCCCTTTCAAGACACTGACCACACTGAATCACCTTGTGGTGGTGTACTCTCCTGTCTCTGTGTGAGGACAGAGACTGTGTCTTATTCATCTGAGTTTTTCTAACACCCACTGGAGGAGACAGAGAAAACAACAGAGGGAGGGAGGGAGGGAGGGAGGGAGGGAGGGAGGGAGGGAGGGCGAGCAGGAGAAAGAGAGATTAAGTGAATTGAACTGAACTCGTAAAATTCTACCACAGCCAAATCACTTGGCGATCCCAAAGGACATGTTTTCACAGGGTTCCAACTATAGTTCAAAAATCAGCTCATGCTTGCGGATGTTTTGGGAGTAACTTATGGTGCAAGAAGTGCACATCCACTGAATCCAATTTCACCCTTCACTGTATTAGTGTGAACTCTTCTTTGTCTTTCCACAAAGCTTCACCCTCCTTCTTCTTTGGAGCCATTGTGTGCTTGATGTGAAGAATGTCCTGTAGAAAATGTAATCACTAATTACATCAATGAAAAAATTCAACTCTCAGATGTGAAATGATTAACCACAGAAAAACCACTTTTCAATAATAATTTTCCAGTCTTCTGTTTTCACTAGAATTGGTTTTCTGCCTGTGCAGTGGCCTTTTCTGGACTTCTTTTTTTTTAATCTTTTTATTTTTTTATTTTATATATTTTTTATTTGTTAGAGAGAGAGAGCGAGCGGGAGCACAGGCAGAGGCAGAGGGAGAAGCAGGCTCCCTGCCGAGCAAGGAGCCTGATGTGGGACTCGATCCCAGGACGCTGGGATCATGACCTGAGCCGAAGGCAACCGCTTAACCAACTGAGCCACCCAGGCGTCCCTTTTCTGGACTTCTTTAATGCTTGTGCCCATCAACAACCCACGATAAAAATCCTCTCAGAAAGTTGGCCCTCCCGTAGGAGAAAAAGTCCGAACTACATGTCACCTAACTGACTTTCCTTCCCTGGCTTCTCTTCCAAATAAGGGCACAACTTCAAGTGCCACTTCATTTAAGCTCCTAAATCTTGTGGACTTCTAAACGCTCCCTAGATTTTCTTCCCATCCCACCCTCTTATCCTTTCATATCTGCCTTCTGAGTTCCCTCACACATTGCTTTGCTGTGAGAGTTGGGAATGTGGCAGGAGGGTGACCCTGCCATGTTTCCAGGGCCTCTTCCATCTCTCCCAGTCAGTGTTCTCCAAGGCCCACCATCTCTCTGTTCCTCAGACAGGCAGAAAGCCCTGCTGTGGGCCCTGACTTGTGCTAAAACTGAGGTGGGGGCAATGACCAATCAGATGTAGGATGTTGGGCCTCTGGGTCTCCACCTGGAAAATAGCCTTCCATTCAAGTCCCAGCTCCAATGTCACCAATGTCACCAATGGTCAACCTGCAAAATTAGTGAATGCCAGTTCTGCCTCTTAAGCCATCAGGTGGCAGCCATACTATTCACGGGAGTCCTGGCCTTTGGGTCTGGATCCCAGGAGGAGGAAGGGAACGTACAACAGCCGTTGATGACTAGCTAGTGGAGCAACAGTTACTTGATGCCTGTTAGTCAAGGTTAAGATTGCTTCCATCAGTGGGGTAACTGGGTGGCTCAGTCAGTTAAGCGTCTGCCTTTAGCTCAGGTCATGATCCCAGGGTCCTGGGATCGAGCCCCACATCAGGCTGCCTGCTCAGCAGAGACTCTGCTTCTCCCTCTCCCCCTGCCTGCTGCTCTGCCACCTCTACTCTCTATCACTGTGTCAAATAAGTAAAACCTTTAAAAGAAATTTAAAGATTGCTTCCATCAGCACTACCACAAAATAAAGGCAGTGGTCAAGGAACAAGGTGTCTTGAAGCTGACATACCTTAAAGGATGCAAAAAGAGGAAAAGTGATTGAACCAAAAATTGTGACACATAGCTCGGTTGCAAAAGAGCATGATGAGTGCCTTCAGACGAGGAGAGAGTAACGGCATTACCAGCCTTTCCCTTCCCTCTCTCCTCCCCCACACCCAATGGTGCTGTTTCCCGTTTGCTTGCCGCAAGCTCCAGCTTGGGGTCTGCGGTGCAGCTCTAGGTCTGCCTGTGTGCTGTCAGCCTGTGGCTCTGATGGCGGTGGCAGGGGTGCAATAGCACCCTTTGCAAGAGCGAAATGTACAGGTGACTAAGGGAGCCCATCTGAAGGAGTGCATCGTGGAGGGTGCTTTCATACAGCACGAAAGTGGCGTAAACTTATTTGCTCACACAACACGAGACGCAGAGGTAGATGGTTCCAGCACTGCCGCCGCTGCTCAGTTAGACCATCCCTTTCTTGTTCCTCCACGGAGCCCTGCCCAGCTTCTACTCCAAGTTCTGCTTCTCATGGTCACCAGCTCTCAGCCCCAGGATCTCACACCAGAAAATCCAGAACAGGAAGAAAGGGCGGGGGGTGGGGGGGGGAGGAGTTGTCCTCACATACCTCTCTCTTTAACTAAAGAGAAAAATCTTTCTGGCAAATTTCCCTTAACATCTCCAAGGCCCAAACTGTGTCCTAGGATCATCTTTAGCCGCAAAGGAGCCTGGAAAAGTGATCCTCTGGCACTTTTGGTCTTTGCTGGGGGAGGAGGGCTTTGCCAGCACTCAAGAAGCAAGATGGAGTATTTGTGGGATGGAGTCAGTCATTAGCAATGTCTGGCCCCACTCCTGCTTAGATGGCTCTTGTCACCTCTGGGTCCCCTCCTGCCTTGTAGCTGGCTGACTCCGTTAGACTGGACCTCTGTGCTGTATCAAACCCCAAATTCAATCTCTCTGTGCCCTGTGGTGGTACCACAACCCCGGGGGCAGGCTGTCTGATGATGAAGTGGCTGTCACACCAACAGGCACTCTCAGCCTCTGCTCATCCTAGGCGGCCAGGGGACCATGGAGAGAGACAGGAACCCGGGACTGGGAAGGCTGATGCAGCTGAACAGAATGGTGGCAGCAAAGGAGATTGAAGCCACACCTCCCAGCGGGCAACCTCATTTCATCACCAGCCACCTCTGAGGGTCTTTTTCACTGAGGCCAGCACCAAAGGTAGGGTTGTAGTGTTGAAGAAGCAGGAGTCTGCCTGCTAAGGATGTGAATTAGAACCTCAATGCTGCCACCCACTGGCGATGTGATGTTGGGCAAGTTACATGAAGTCTAAGGCTTCGTTCCCTGAGCTACAGAATGGGGTCAATGCTGAGCCCACCAGCAAGGTCCGTGGAGGAGAATGAGTGAGCTAAGCCTCATAAAGCTCTGGGCACAGTACCTGGCACTGACTGAGGGATCTTGAGCGGCAAAGTCGTCGGTTCCCATCATGCTGCCCTATGTGTTCCACTGGGTCATGATCCAGAACTCTTGGTCAGGAGGAGCACAGGTTCTGGAGCCTGACTGCCTGGGCTCAGATGCAGGCTCCATCACAGCTCTGTGACCCAAAGCCAGTCACTTAACATCTCTGTGCCTCATTTTTATTTTTATTCTTTTTAAGATTTTTTATTTATTTATTTGACAGAGATTACAAGTAGGCAGAGAGGCAGGCAGAGAGGGGAGGAAGCAGGCTCCCTGCTGAGCAGAGAGCCCGATGCGGGGCTCGATCCCAGAACTCTGGGATCATGACCTGAGCCGAAGGCAGAGGCTTTAACCCACTGAGCCACCCAGGTGCCCCTGTGCCTCATTTTTATTATCAGAAGAGTGAGTCATGGTCAGGGCCTGTCTCTCTGGAGAGTAGGAGACTCAACTGCAACAACAGTGGCAGCACACCTGGAACAGCTCTGGCACGGAGTACGCAAGCAAGCCTACATACTGTAGCGTAGGAACAATGACATTTTTTGTCCACTCTGTTCAAGGGTAGAAGGCAAGAAAGGTGTTTGTGGGAAAACATTATCAAATGGCTGACATGAGAGTTAGAGCCTTACAGGGTCAAGCTTCCTTTATCAAGAAAGTTTTCCAGCACCATTGCATCTCACTTGGCAGAGGCCAACCTCACACTCCTTGCCAGTGACCAGGGAAGGTCTCTGTGACAAAGGCCAGACGAGGGTATGAGGGTCAGACAGACCGAGACTGGACCAGCTGAGTTCAAGTCCCGGCCCTGCACTTCCTGACTGTACAAACTAGGGCAGGTTATTGAATTTCCTTTGGCCTCAGTTTCCTCTACCTGTAAAATGGAGGTCATAAAACCTACTTCCAAGGGTTGCTGTGAAGAACAGCCCTGGCGCCCTTATTGCATGGAACAGTGGGTGTAATACAGAGGCAATGAATCATGGAACCCTACATCAGAAACTAATGATGTACTGTATGGGGGACTAATATAACATTAAAAAAAAAAAAAGAACAACCCTAGTACATACTCAAAAAATACTATCAATTATTGCTATTAGAAGCTTGATTAACAGACAATGATTTAAGTGGCCTCATTACTATTGTCCCCACTTTATAAACAAGAAAACCAAGGCCGCCAGTTGTTGGTGGAGTCTTCTGGAACTCAGTCTCCTGTTTTACTGCTTATCCCATTAAATTCCACTCTGATTGTAAGATTGATTTTGGTGTGTGGGTACTGCTCCTGGGTGATTTTATTTTCCCCTGGTGCATTTTAGAAACAAGGGGGTCTGGGGGCGCCTGGGTGGCTCAGTGGGTTAAAGCCTCTGCTCAGGTCATGATCCCAGGGTCCTGGGATCGAGCCCCACATCAGGTTCTCTGCTCAGCGGCAAGCCTGCTTCCTCCCTCTCTCTCTGCCTGCCTCTCTGCCTACTTGTGATCTCTCTCTGTCAAGTGGATAAATAAAATCTTAAAAAACAAAAACAAAAACAAGGGGGTCTGTATTCCTGGCCAACTCACCCACCATTTCAGACTTGCTAGACTCCTTTCGATTTTCTCCATAAAAATAAAAGTGCAGTACTGAGAATGGGATGGCACCTTGGAAAATTCCCCCAACAAAGTGTGGCCTAATTATGGAAAATAGTAGCAGGTCTTCAAGATAGACCTAGAGACAGAAGACAGTGATGTCACCACTCCCCACCCCATATGGACCCAGCCAAGAAAAGAACCGAAAGAGGAGAAGGTAGCAACAGCCCCCTGTTTTATTATAGTAATTAGAGCACATGGCCAATGGTCACACAGCACCTTACACCTAAATTTCAAAAGGAATTCCTACCAGCTGGGCGTTATACGCAACTAATAATCATTGAACACCACAACAGAAAATAATGATGTATTATACAGTGGCTAACTGAACATAATAAAAAATAAAAGAACAGAAAAAAAAGAATAAAAGAAAGGAATAAACAAAATATAAAGTATAAATATAAAATATAATATAAATATAAATAAAATAAAATATAAATAAAAATAAAATATAAATATAAAAAAATTAAAAAAAAAAAAAAAGGAACTCTTGCAAGGAAAATACATCTTTTCCTCCCCGACGCTCTAGAATCTCTTGATCTATCTCTGCTGCTTCTGGAACTTACAGTTCAGATCCATCCTCAGGCACCTTCCAGAGGACAAAAAAAGTGGCTTTCATGTTTCAGACACAGTAACTTGTTCATTTCTCTATCTGAACACGTGAACAGCTGCCAGAATCACACAGCTTTCCAGCTGAGATTAGAGCGTCAAACCCAGGATGATCATTGCTCTCAGGGAACCCAAAGGAGGGGTGCCAACTGCTCTCACTTGCTCCTTTCCAGAGCCTACAAAAACTCAGGTGAGGAACCTGACTCTCCATGGTCAGCTAAGTGTGAATTCAAGGCCAAGCAGCACTGGTCCCTCCTCCGGAGCTCACAGTAATCATCTTATCTGAAAGCTCAGAGGGATTCATAGAAGTTAATGAAAGCACAGTAATAATAAAACGCAGCCATTTATAGTACACTTACCTAAGCAGCAGGAAGCATGCTAAGTGTTTTCTGTACATCGTTTCATTTATATCCAATCTCAACCTATGAAGAAGATTCTCAGGTATTTCTGAGAAAGCTAAGGGTTATAGAGCAAAAGTCACTTGCCCAAGGTGGCACAACCAGCAAAAGGCAGGGGTGGGATCTGAATGAGAGTCTGCTTTACCTCCAAAGCCCATGATTTAGCCACTATGTCGTAACTCCTAAGACATGGCATCCACCCTAGATGTCACACATGCTCTTCAGATGATAGCTGGAGATTCACTCATTCAACAGATATTTATCAAGCACCTACCATATGTCAGCTACTG
The DNA here is from genome assembly GCA_003697995.1 of Taxidea taxus jeffersonii. Classification (NCBI taxonomy): domain Eukaryota; kingdom Metazoa; phylum Chordata; class Mammalia; order Carnivora; family Mustelidae; genus Taxidea; species Taxidea taxus. The sequence goes on along the minus strand of ML104652.1, from coordinate 25,733 downwards.
TGCTGCGTACAGGAAGCTTATGGCCTACTAAAGACAGATAAGAAATTACAGTCAGTGAATGGTGTGCCCTGTGAAAACAGACAACAGAACCCTCAAATAGGCGTCAGGAAATCCAGGAATAAAAGAAGCACGTGCTGACTTTCTATCTAGAGCTCTGGAACACTAGCAAACGGAGCAGATAAAACTAGAGAGGACTAATTACTCTGCAAAGGTCCTGGGCCACTGGGGCCGGGGTCAGGGTGGAGGGTTGCCTTCCAGGTTCCCATAGATCCCAGCAGCTGCAAGGAAAGCAACCAAATTCTCCCAGGTTCCAGGGCAAGAGCTTGATGAGGATTGCAGACTCGAGGTCGAGGTGCAGCTATGGGTAGCAGTGTAGACCTGACATGTGGGCCCAGACTGCTTCAGTGGATTCTAGTGTGGGATCCTCATCACAAGCCAACAAGCAAGATGAGACAGCATACAGGACACCAGCCCAGAGGGAGCACAAATCCAGGTGCCTCCAGGTACATTGTGACCTCCCCCAACAGGTACAGCCTTGCTGGGGGGGAGTAGAAATACTTGCATATGACTGAGCTTAAGCCCAAGTCAACTGAGAAATCCCTGCGTTTCACGGAGTCGACCTGTCTGTCCATGATTAGACTGAGCTTCCTGCATCAGTCACCACAGTGCCTGGAGGGAGAAACTCAGTACAGCCACAGGAAGATTCAAAACTCTACATTTCTGTACACCAGAAGTGAGAACCCAACTCCAAGGGCTAAGAGCAGTAGCTGGCTAAGTGTGGCCGGCAGCCTGGACTTAGAAGGGGGAGAGGAGCTGGGAAGAAGGGAGTGGTTTTAAGTCATATTTCAGAGGCAGTATTTAGGGGACACTGCAATGGGTTAGACTTCAAAAAAATGTGATGTTATAGGTTGAATTATGTTCCCAAATAGTTCATATGCAAAAGTCCCCAGTACCTCAGAATGTGACCTTACTTGGAAACAGGGTCATGGTTGATGTAATAGTTAGGACAAGGTCACACTGGAGTAGGGTGGGCCCCTAATTCAATAGGACCAGTGTCTTCATAAGAAGACAACCTTGGGGGGGGGGGAGAAAAGAAGAAGAAGAAGAAGACAACTTGGTGATGCCAGAGATATGGGAAGAACGCCATTAAACGTGATTGAGATGCCAAAGATGTTCAACAAACCACAGAGGCTAGAGAGAGGTACAGAACTGACAAGGAGTAGGAACTCCTGTGCCCTCCTACTAGTATGTCCTCCTAGCTGGACTAAGAATCAAACTGACATGAGACAGATTAACAGGGGAAAATCAGATTTAATAGCCTATGTATGGGAAATGCACAGAGACACGGAAATTCCAAAGACAGCCAGGGACAAAGAGGTGGGGGTCTGGGACTTCAGAGGGAAGGAATGTAATTCACAGGACAATAAGAAGAAGAGCAGATTTGCTGATGAGATGCTTGTCCTAGCAGACAGAGGAGACAGAGGAGCCTCTCAGATACAATTTATCTCTGCTAATAACTCTTATTCTGGGAAAGACCCTCAGTTTATATTCTTTTACGTAGTTAAGGGCAAATTTTTCTCTTTACATAGTTAAGGGCAAAAAGTTCTCTGTAGCCCAAAGGATCTCAAAATAATCTTCATGCAAGAATGGCCCATCTTGGGGCAGCCTGCCTTGGGCCCTACAGATTGTCCCTCCAGCCCTTGGAAGGCAGCAACCGTATGGACACCTTAATCTTGGGCTTCAAGAGCCTCTAGAACTGTGAGAAAAAAATTCTGTTGTTTAAGCACTGGGTACAGCACACCTAGCAAACCAATACAACCTGAAGGCACAATTTTCTTCATTCATTGCACATTTCCTAAGTGCCCAGTAGGGGCCACAGAAGGCGTACAGTGCTCTGAAGGATACAAAGCTTGACACTGCCTCTGGCCCATATTTCCATATCAGGGACCACAGACTCATAAATTCTCCTCCAGTCACAAGGGGCTACTGATAGGAATCCCTGCATCTCTGGTCAAGGCTCCTTCTGGAAGCCTGAGTCCTTCCCAGTCTCCTGAAGCTGGAAGCCTCATTGCCACACAAACCCACTGTCTCACACTCACATGGCCTGGTCCCAGTCCAAGACCTAAGTCCCTCTGATTGCCTATCTTCTGTACTGACTCTATGTTCATTTTTCCTGACCCACTCTCCTGTCATGAAACTGACTCCCAAGTTGTCCTAGAAGACACAATCCATAAAAAACAAATCCCCCAATCCCCACCTCTTCACTACTCACTCTGCCTCTTTGTGTTAATTGAACTCACACTGACCTGAGAACACCCTTTCCTTTCAACCTGATTTTGTCCCTTACCCCCACAACCCGGTATTTCAGGGTAAAAGGGGTGTATGAGGAGGACAATATTTCTCCTGATGGAAAACTAAGCCTCATTCTTCACTCCCTCACTCCCACTATTCTAGAAGTTCATGTCACCACATTCTATGGGAGCCTGGACCCTGGTCTGCTCTTCATCTCTGCTCTTATGGCCTCACAAACACCTTGTTTCTGGGACTGGAGAAAGCTTGTTTCGACCCATCTTCTCTGGCCATTGTGTAGTCCAGGATCTTAGTTCATAAATGTTCAAAACACCTTTTTCTCTCAAGATGCTATCACTGTCTTAATATTCAGATCCTATTCTGATATTACAAAGCAGAACTTGGGCAGCTTCTCTCTCTTTTTTCTCCTTTCTAATCTTCCCCATGCAAAGGAACCTCTAAGGAACACTCCCAGGAAGAGTGCCCTTACGGGTTTCCTGCCCCAGCACCCCACTGGGGACAATAAGGGGGCAGGTGAGGGTGACTAAAAGTGGGGCATAAGAAGTTGTTCAGAACTTTACTAGGAGAAAAATGTAGAGAGATGAGATGTGAAGCTATCAGCCTATGTTCTTCTTGTTGCTTCTGTCCCCTACTCCTCTTCCTCCCCCAACCCTGGTGCCCAAAGAGTCCTCCTCTCCAATTGTGCCATCCACCCCTATCCCCCAGCTACCACTGTCTAACCACACTGGCCTTCTTTCAGTCGTCAGGCTTGCCAAGCCCTTCCCCACCCGTGCTCTCCACCAATCTGTCCCATGGCCTGCTTACACATGCTTCCTAAGGCTTCCCAGCCTACAAACAGAGCTGATAAGGGAAATTCCTCAGAGAAACTTCTTTAACTCTCGAGAGGTTCCGTGCCTACCTTTGCCCCCACAGTTCTCTGTGTCGGCACTGAGAGGATTTCCTGCAGAACCATATCCTTTTGTTTATTGCTGTCTTTCACCTTAGCTGGTGAAAACCCACATGGGCTGTGTTTCCTCTCTCATTTGCAGGAATTAGCCCAGCGCCTAGCATTTAGTGAGGACGTGTTAAATGAAATAATCAGTGGACCCCAGCTTATTGCCCATGTAACTTCTTTGATGGAGCAAAAGGAAGAGTGAAGTTTGCTCTGTTGATGTGGGTAATGTTTCCACAACATCTGTTTATAGTACCCTATGGAGCATTTTGCTTTAACAAGCCCCAGAATTTACATCTCTAAAAAGCACAAGTGGTTACTAGTGACATTAACCTATCGGTGAGCAACCTTTTCTGTTTGAAAGACAACGCTCAGCCTTTCTAAATGTAATATGATGAGAAACTTTACTCAGTCCTATGGGGCACAGGGAGTGGTGTGTTTTTTTACCATTGAGATGATGTATTTTATTGATAAGGCAAATTTCAATGGACAATGGGTATTACTTTTCAGCCACTGAGATGCTAATGTGAGCAGCAATTCATAGACATCTGTGATAGCATAAGAAACACATATGTGGTCTTTGTTGGTCCTGACACAGAGCTTAAACCGTCAGAATTTCCTGAGTGGTAAAGATAATAGGAGCATCTCATGTTATTCATAACAAGCCACTTTCAACCCTACCTGAGTTTATAATGAGATGACTCTTGATGGGCTCCTAGATGGCTTAGGGATGGGGGCTGCTGGCCTGAGGAACCAAGTCTGTGATCAGAGGGTTAGAGCTTTGGGGAGGGGGGTGTCTGGGAGGAGGGGTACCAACCCCATCTCTGGGGAGGAGAAAGTGGCTAGAGATTGAGTTCAATTACCAGAGGCCAAAGATTTCATGAATCATGCCTATGTAATAAAACCTCCATTAAAAACAAAACAAGGGGGGCACCTGGGTGGCTCAGTGGTTTAAAGCCTCTGCCTTCGGCTCAGGTCATGATCTCAGGGTCCTGGGATCGAGCCCCGCATCGGGCCTCTCTGCTCAGTGGAGAGCCTGCTTCCCTTCCCCTCTCTGCCTGCCTCTCTGCCTACTTGTGATCTCTCTCTGTCAAATAAATAAATAAAATCTTTAAAAAAAAAAAAACA
>ML104652.1:0-21264 GCA_003697995.1 Taxidea taxus jeffersonii | reverse complement strand
ACAAGGGACGCCTGGGTGGCTCAGTGGGTTAAGCCACTGCCTTCGGCTCAGGTCATGATCCCAGGGTCCTACGATCGAGTCCCGCATTGGGCTCTCTGCTCAGCAGGGAGCCTGCTTCTCCCCTCCCCGCTCTGCCTGCCTCTCTGCCTACTTGTGTGATCTCTGTCTGTCAAATAAATAAATAAAACCTTTAAAAACAAAACAAAACAAAAACACCCAAACAATGGGGTTTAGAGAATTCCCAAGGTGGTGAGCACATCAAGGTACTGGGAAGGGATGCACCTGAAGAGGGCAAGGGAGCTCTATACTCCTTCCCCCATCCTTTTCCCTACAAACCTCTTCTATTTTTCCATTCCTGAATTGTACCCTTTACAATAAACAGGCAAGTGAAGAACTTTCCTGAGTTCTGTGAGTCATTCTCACAAATTATCAGACCTTAGAAGGGAGCTGTGGGTACCCCCAGAATTTACAGCTGCTTGGTCATAAGTACTAGTGACAGTCCATGGCTTGTGACGGGCATCTGAAGCGGGGGCAGTCTTGTGGGACTAAGCACTCAGCCTGTGTGATCTGGCATTAACTCCAAGCACGGTCAGAATGGAATGGAACTGTGGGACACAGCGGGCATCAGAGAGCTGACGTGGTTGCGGCAGACACCATGCATTCGATGTCAGAAGTGCTGGGAGTCAAAGCAGTTCAACATCTCATCCTTTCCCCCAAGTGTACATCGGACTTTACAGTCGTGATATCCAAAGTAAGACAAACACACCCCAAGGGTATACGACATTATTCAGAGAGTTAAAGGATAAATCTATTAGAGTGGGGTCTTTTTTGCCTTGTCCATTAAAATATACATTATGTAAGTATATAATAGAACATATGTGTTATATATACATTTAGAGAGAGATAAAAAAGATATAGAGAGATATAGATACAGTGGGATGTCTATTTAAACTTTCTACTAACAATAGGACCTACTGAAAAATATTGGAGGCTATTGATATCACACTCCCCAATGCATTAAATTACTTCATCCTTGAAAAACAGTAGGAAAGTCCCTTTGACCTACACTTAGAGATGAAGCTCAAAGGTGAATGGATTGGTTCCATGTCACACAGGGTCCTGGGGACACAGCTTGGGCTGGAATGTGTTCATGCCATTCCATAACATGTCCTGACTCACCGCCTGTTGTGTCAGGTTCTGTAGCAGGGGCTGGGCATAAACAGACAAGTAAGATATGCTCCCTGTCCAGTTCCTATACACATCTTCCTCAGTTTGGGTCACCCACTGCCACGGGGATGGAATCTCCTCTCTGGTCAGGGTGTGGGACTCAGAGCAACTCTGTGGCTTCTGCCAGTTTCCTGGGGATTTCCTCTCTGCTCCTCGCCTGCATTCCTGACCAGCCCTCCCTTCCTCGTGGAGCGCTGAGAATCTGAGGATCAGTGGTTCTGCCTGAGGTGATTCTAAGGACATCCTGGACGTTGTGTAGGACCCTCTGGGGCTCTGCAGCGTGGAAAAGAGGAATGGACTCCGAGGCTGGAGTCCTATGGGATAGGGCAGCTCCCTTAAGGCCTCAGCAGGAGGCAAGAGTAAAAATGAGGTTGGTACGTCAGGGAGTCTGGGCTGGGAGCCGCACAGAGAAGTCTCTCTGCTGAAGGCTAAAGGCAGAACTGTGTCAGGGGCATGTGTGGATGGGGATAGGGACTCAGTCATGAGGCCCAAAGCTCATGGCAGGGCTCATGTCTCCTGGACAGCTACCACAGACACTGAGCAGGGACCTGTTTACTGGAAGTGGAATCAGAGGCAGGAGCTTACTAACCAGGAATGAAACAAGGACCCGGTTATTAGAACTGAAACACACAGTCACAGGTGCACAGTCACAGTAACAATGCTGGCTTATTAAAACCCCAGCTAGGCACCTAGAGTAACTTTGAATTCCCTCTCCTCAAAATGGGGTACTTTCATTGACAACGCTACCGTGGAAAAGGGGAAGTGAGGCTATTCCGACAACTAACACAGATGCCATAGGTCCACCGGTGTGCATGGCTTCCGAGCTTCATGGAAGGATGCAAACAGGACTCTGCAAAAGGACACCATCACCTTTAACAACTTGATTCACAGCTTATCTGTAACTAACTCTTAGTAACCCTTTGTTATGGACTGAATTGTGTCCTCTCAAAAGTCTTATGGTGAAGCCCCAGTCCCCAGTGTGCCTATATTTTGAGATGGGGCCTTTAAAGAAGACATTAAGGTCAAACGGAAGAGTGGTGTTCTCATCAGTAGGTCAGGAAAGGAAGAGACACCAGGAATGTGCACATGTAGGGAGGAAAGGCCAGTGAGGGCAGAGAGAGAAGACAGGCAAATGCAAGTCAGGAGAGGACCTTACAAAAATCCAAACTTGCTGACATCTTGATCTTGGACTCCCAGCCTCCAGAATTATAAGAAATAAATTTCTCGGGGCACCTGGGTGGCTCAGTGTGTTAAGCCTCTGCCTTCAGCTCAGGTCATGATCCCAGGGACCTGGGATCGAACCCAGAATCGGGCTCTCTGCTCGGCAGGGAGCCTGCTTCCTCCTCTCTCTCTCTGCCTGCCTCTCTGCCTACTTGTGATCTCTGTCTGTTAAATAAATAAATAAAATCTTTAAAAAAAAAAAAAAGAAAGAAATTTCTCTTGTTAAAAAAGGTGGGGAGGGGCGCCTGGGTGGCTCAGTGGGTTAAGCCGCTGCCTTCAGCTCAGGTCATGATCTCAGGGTCCTGGGATTGAGTTCTGGGTGGGGCTCTCTGCTCGGCAGGGAGCCTGCTTCCCCCCTCCCCCTGCCTGCCTCTCGGCCTACTTGTGATCTCTCTATATGTCAAATAAATAAATAAAATCTTTAAAGAAAAAAAAATAAAATTAAATTAAAATTAAAAAAAAATAAAAAAGGTGGGGAGGTACTTTTAAGAGCCTGGGGTGGGGCAGAAACTAGAAATAATGAATCAGAGGTAGGTAAGCATGTCACCTTTCTTCATGCATTAGGTCAATGTTTATCGAGGGCCTCCTCTGGCCGTTATGCTAGGTACTAGGGGCGACAGTGAATAAGGTAACTGACCCTGCTCTTGCACAGCTTCCTGTACTGAAGGGGACAAACAAGGGAGGAGTATGTTAGGATATTTCACGTGTTGAGAGGGGATGTGGCAGTGATCAAGGGATTTTTGTGCACAGAAAAGAGGTTCTTTCTTGTCTTCTATTTCAGGTGTCAGAAAGTGAAGCCAGAGAGCTGGCTGATTGTGCCCCCTGGAAAGCAGAGTGTTGCAGCCCACATCAGACTTAGGAGGCAACAGTCAAACCATTCTTTCTTCAGATTAAGTCAGAGAATGAAGCGATTTCTCAGAAATCTGGATTTTTAAAAACTCACCTTGCGGGGCACCTGGGTGGCTCAGTCGGTTAAGTGTCTGCCTTTCGATCAGTTCATGATCCCAGGATCCTGGGATCGAGCCTCACATTAGGCTCCCTACTTAGTCTGCTTCCCCCTCTGCCTCTGTTCCTGCTTTCTCTCACTCACTCTCTCTCAAATAAATAAAAATCTTTTTTTAAAAAGTGAAATAAATTAAAAATTTTAAAAATCACTTTGGCCTGAATTATTGGGAAATTGTCCCACGTCTCCACTTCATCTGTGGATTCATGCTATACAATAGTTCTCCAAGTCTATTCCTTACCTCATGGGAGTCAGGAAATAGTCCGTATATATAATAGCACTCATTTATTATTTTTTTAAAGATTTTATTTATTTAGGTGAGAAAGAGAGAGCACAATCGAGGAGAGGGGCAGAGGGAAAGGGATAAGTAGACTCCCTGCTAAGGCTGAGCGTGGAGCCCTATGCAGGGCTTGATCCCATTACCCTGAGATCATGACATGAGCTAAAGTTAGACACTTAACCAACGGAGCCACCTAGGCATCCTGCATTCATTTTTTATTTTGTGTTAAAAAATATTTCAGTGGCAGGACACCTGGGTGGCTCAGTCCGTTAAATATCTGCCTTTACCTTAGGTTGTGATCTCAGGGTCCTGGGATGGAATCCCCCATGGTGGGGGAAGGATGCCCCTGCTCAGCGGGGAGCCTGCTTCTCCTTCTCCCTCTGCCTCTCCCTGCCCTACTAGTGCTCACTAGCTCTCTCACAAATAAATAAGATCTTTAAAAAAAAAAAAAATCTCAGTGGCTTTGAAGATGATAACATATGAAAAGGAGATTTAGCCGGCATTGTTTAGCACAATTCTGTGATAACTGTTGGCCAAGCCGGCTCCTTCAAGGGCAGCCTACTGCACACTGAAGGTAAAAGCAGAACATGGGCACTCTGCTCTCTGAGGATCTGCAGTCCAGTGGAGTCCGGGGTCCATCAGAGAAGTCACTCACCCACTGTAGACCCAGGATGACTGAAGGAACTTGCCAGACGGCCTCTCCTCCTCTGACCGGCAGTGTAGACTGCCAGCAAACACACTTTTTTTTCTCCCACCCTGATGAAGAAAGACAAGGAATCACTGCTTTCTTACCCTGGTTCCCTGAGCGGCTTTTTTTTTAGCCTATCTCATCTTTTCCTGGTTTTGTTCAATTTTCTGCAAGCTCTTCTATCTGGCTCACTTATCTCCCTTGATCCCTCAGAACCCTCTCCCCTAATTCCATTGACTAGTGGCGACATTTTCCCTCAGAGAGTGGAGCGGAACCACCACGACCCACCCCCTCTAACTCCACGGCCTCTCTGCCCCCACTGCCTGGCTTTTTAGGTCAGTGGAGACTTCCCAGACCTACCTCTTTTTTTCTTTAGCTTTTTAATTTCTGGCTGCTGGGTTTTCTTTTTTTAATTACATGCAGAGCTATATTTCACACAACAGAAGCCAACTCAGTTTTCAGGTGAGTTAGTGTACTGTGGCAGAATCCTATCATTTCCATTCCCTCATCAAAGCAGGGATAAGTTTAACTCACTGTATATATGAGAATGGAAAGTGTCGGTCAATGTCAAATGGTGGAAAAGGCGCTGAACTAGGGGCCAAGGGGACCGCACAGGGCTAGGCCCCACAACTTAATCTGCTACATGACCTTTGGCAAGTCACCTAACCTCTCTGACTTCAAAAGATTATGCCTCTGAGTCTTCCTGATGACAGAGGTGGCAGGATCAAATGTGTGCATTGCTGTAAGCAAATCTTACAAACTGTAAAGTGCTGTTCAGTCTGCTGAGAACTGTGTCAGGCATGAGAACACACAGCCAGTGTTCCTTTCTGAATAAACATGCGAGCTCCACCAGAGTGAGGGCTGGGTTGGCTCTCACTTATTACTTATTCCCAGTGCTTGGCACCTGGAAGGAAGGAAGTGAGGGAGGGAGGATGGGAGGGAGGGATGAGATAAGGAGTGAGAGAGGGAGGAAGGAAGTATCAGGTCCTTCCGTGTATCTGTGAAGTGTGCTGGTGGGAAGAACTATACAGCTGAACTATCACCATGTCTTTCCTGAATTTGCATCTATGAATTGAGCCCCATGTGTGCAAAAAGTGAAAACGCTGAGCTAGACCAGGGAGGTTTCTGCTTACAGCTCAACAACAGAAGCCCTGACCTGGCATGACCTCACAGGCATGGCTCACTCAGGTAAGCCAATGTGACAACAGTGGTAGCCAACATTTTTACAATGCTTTAGAGTTTATCAAACATATTCAGGTACCTGACCTCATTCTGATCATCAAAATATGTAGCTGGTTAATTCCGATTTTTCCTATTTTCCAGATGAGGAAACTGGGGCTCACAGAAATGCAGAAAATGACAGCAAATCCCAAGGTCAGTAAGTGGCAGGCTAGAATCTGGAGACAGTTTCTCCACAGCAGGGACCTTTCAGCTGCTAGTGAGGAAAGTGATGAGGGTGTGGCCGGTGGGAAGCTGACAGCCTAGACAGCAGCCAAACCTAGTCTGATTTCCTCTTTATTGCATTACAATTACTTTTATCCTAAATCTTTAGAGAGCAGAGATCCTCCCCTGCTAAAATAAGGACTAAAAATCCTTTTCAAGTAAAATACACAAGTGGCAAATAAACACAATTTTAAACGACTGATTTCATAAATAATCCACTAATTGCAAACAACAAGCATGGTGTGCCATCTCCCGCTACCAAGTTAGCAACAACAGAACTGAGATTGCTAAGTATGTAGGAAAGATGTTTACGTTTAACACTGTGCCACTATATACTGCTACAACCATTTGGAAGCTTCTGGGCCCTAAATCAGAAGCCACAAACCTGCTCACACTCTCTGAACCAGTAATCTTACATTTCAGAATCCGTCCTAAGGAAATAATATGAAATAGAGAAAGAAAAAAAATATCTTCCTGAGACCTGGTTGTTGAATTCTCCCTTGGGGAGCAATGACCTATCACGGTATTTTTTCAATCAATTTTCTCTTCGAGCTACATCCAGTTGGTTCCTATTACCTGGCTCCAGAAACATCATAATTATTTTCAAAACTCACACATACAGATAGCGAATATAAATATTAATAACCTCCCTGTCCTTCCTCCATATTTGATCCCGATTGCTCTTTCCCATGCTCTGTCCTTCACCCACCTTCCTCCCCGCCGCCCTCGGCCCCGCAAACAAACTCAAAGCTCAGGTCAAGTCAAACTTCTCAGAGTTGACCAGAGGGACCATGACTACACACACTTTCAGGAGCCTCAGAATCGCCTGAAAAGCAGTTCAAATGTGGACTGTGGACACACGCCCTCTCCCACAAACTTTCTCCTTCGGCAGGCCCTGCAGGAAGCCTGCGAATGTGCATTTCTAACAAGTTCCAGGTGACGCGGGCACTGCCAGCCAGAGACCACACTTAGAGAACAAGGGGGTTAAGTAGTCGTCTTGCCTTGCATGACTTGCCCTCTGCTTCTCCAGGCAAAAATCTTTCCAGCCCTCAAGCCCCAACTCCTCCTAGTTCCGCAGCCATCTCCAATCCCACCAAGCTGAACTAATTACTCGTCCCCCGTGCTGCTTTGGGGAGAGACAAGCGCCTATTACACTGTGTAATGAGAGGTAGCTGGATGGTCGCTGCCAGCTCCCTGCTAATTGTGAGTGCCTGGAGGGCCGGTCCACCTCCCCGGCATCTCCACACCACGAGCACAAGGCTTGGCACCTGCCAGCCAGCCCTGCCTGAAACACTGACCCTAGTCCTTGCTGCCTCCTTGGACAGGAAGTTATGGTTTAACGCTGCTCTTAGAGGACCCATTAGCATATTGAATGGCTATTTTTTGAAAAACCGCGATTAGCCATCATAGCAAAAGAAACATGAGCAGAGTTTATTAGTTTGCCAGGCTAGTAAATATCATCTTGCTTTGCTCTCTAAAGTCCCTAATGAAGAGAGCAGCTCTCAGGCAAATAAATAAAACATTAGGTTGACAACACACAGCACATCACAAGCACAGTTCACTAATTTGCTCATTGCTGAAGGACATTAGCTGCCTTCGGGATAATCTCCATAAACACACTGCCCAGGCTCCCCTTCTCCTAGATAAGTAGTATCAAGCCATGGTTTTGCATTTTTCAACATTGTATACGTATTTTATTTCAATAACTGTCTTTTAATAGCGAGATAGCCATCTTAATAAAATGAAAGCTATTTTTCAGTAATTGTCCTAAAAGCCAATTCCTTTCCCGGAAAAACACCCTTTCGAATCACAAATGGCTGGGCTGAACAGTATTCTCAGAATATTAATGTGAGCTTAAGCTATTAAAATGTCATGGCTAACCTTTTTAAAACATAATTAAATTAAAAATAATAATATGTGGAACAGTTTTACTGGAAGGAGCAGCTCTTTTTCAGATAACCTGTTCCAAGCCTCAGAGCGAACACCTTGAAGCCGGGATAGGAAAGAGGTTTTGCAGGCAGACAAAGAGAGCCCAGCTTTGCCCATGTTGTGATTAACTTTTAGTTGTTAGTATTAGAGTTAATTATTGTATCATGCTGGAGGGCAGGGACAATTTACTCCCCAGCACCTCCTGGACTTAATCAACAAACTAGCAAGACGATCAATGCTATTAGGCCTCATGTCCTTGGAATATGTTTTTCAAAATAAAAAAGATAAAATCCAAGGACAGAGCCCTAAGGAGGCAAGCGAGCTGCTCCAAAGGCCTCCCTTAACTCTATCTGGCTTCACTCCCTTCCTGAAGGCTGGATCTGCTGTACAGGAGGATTTGCTCTCCTGATGCCTCATTCTCTCGCAAGCAAAGTTCAAGCTAGTCCACACTGGGTTGGAGGAAATCAACATCTGAAAACTCCCTTACCTCTTGGTAACCTGCCCTGGTAGGCTTCAGACAGGGCCTTTGTGCTCTTATCTTGTACGTGTGAAAAGGTTGTTACCCTCAAGACATGGAGCTTACTTTTTCCTACACAAAAAATGACTTTCTGTTTCTTTATTTGATAATTTGCACTTGGGTCTAGAGAACAACTCTTTTAAAAGAAAGAAACTGGCAATGATATAGAACAGGCTGGCAAATGCCACAAAATACCATGTCTTAGTTTCAACTCTATTTCTTTGTAGGACCCCAAAACATTATGAGAAGGTAGGATGGGCAGGACGAGTGGGCACACAAAATAAGGAGGGTGCTACCATGACGAAGTCAGAGGGATCGCAGACAGAAGAGGAGAGGTCCAGGTGACAGTAGTAGCCAGTCTGGTGGCCACTGAAAGCAGAACTAAGACAGTCTTTGGCTCCTAAGTTATCTATCCTGAATAATTAAAGATGACTGCCTTTCTGCACAAATACCTAGATTTCTACATAGTCCACTCATGTATTTACCCACTCGTTCACTCAACACAGATGTGTCTGTTGAGGATCTACTTCATGCCAGGTGCTGGGCTGAACGTGTTCCCAGTCTGAGCCGTGCAACTTCGGGCTCTCAGTAGTTCGCACAGGCCCCAACTTGAGCAAAACTGCATATATAACAAAGTTGAGGATTTGTGTTGACCTTGCATCTTCCAAAAGATGTCATCATCCTGGAAATGACATACACCTCGATTCATACTCCACTGGGGAGAACACGTCATACGGCCACACCTATCTGCAAAGGAAGCTGGGCAATGTATCTTCATTCCACGCCCAGGGAAAATTCAGGGATTTTCTTACCAGTTGAAAGAAGAGAAAAACCAATCTTTGCTATCCTAAGATATGTGCTTTTATAACACAAGCTTTGGTGTCCTAATCTTAAGGAGAAATTCTGATAAGGCAAGAATTTTGAGTATTTCTATACTATAGTGAGATAGAGGGGTGGCCAGGAACCTTAGCCATGTGGGCAGATTCTTCAACCAGGATTTGATCGTACTCAGAGTCAGGCACAGGTTTGAGGGCCCTTGAGGACTGACAGGTGAACCACATAGGCATCACCACTCACACAAACTTCAGAAAAGACAGAGAATGCTCTGTCCTATTCAGGTGTATATGGACCTTTTCAAAGTTTGAAAACAGAGGCACAACCTGCAGAATTATCTCTGATTTACATTTTCCTAATAGAACATGTTTTGGGGATCAAGGAGGAAAAACTTCTCCTCTACCTTCTTAGATTCAGAATGAGGGGGCAAAAAAATTAAACTGACACAAGACAGATCAGCGAGAGAAAAGACAAAGTTTATTCACTTACTGAAATGGGAGCACACAAAGAAAGTGGCTCAAAGAAGTGGTTAGAAGTTAGGGCTTATATGTATCTTAATAAGAACAGTGGCAGAGGATTTTATGGGACAATAAATAGTAAGGAATGACTGAGAAATATATGGGGAAACTAGTATCAGGGAAGTTTTGTCTTCCTAAGGTCTGTTTCCGCATCTAGCCCTGATTTCTCATCTCCTTCCCTCTAATGCAGGCAGCTCCCCTTAAAGGGGGATTTGCTATGGTTGAATTCTTTTGGAAGGCTGTGCTTGCAGGCAGGTGAGGGGCGTGCAGGAAAAAACCTCTTCCAGAATCCACTGATTTTCAAATGTTTTAGTTCAAAATAATCCATATGCCACAGCGGCATGGTCTGGATCCCTTCTATACACCTAAACTGTATAGAATCAATGAGAAAGAAAGAAAGAAAGAGAGAGAGAGGAAGGGAGGAAGGAAGAGAGAAAGGAAGGAGGGAAGGAAGAAAATTTAAAGGAAAGATGGAAGGAAGGCAGGGACTGCCTATAAAAAAATGTTTTTCAGGCAATGGATGAATTTCAGGGAAAAAATTATATTCACATTTCCAAAATCAATGTATCATTTTTAACAAAACAATATGTGGGGAAAGACTTCAGTAACATTCCAGATTCAACTGGTAAGATTTCATAATCAGTGTGAGTCATCTTCTGCCTGCCGTGTCCCTGACCTGAATGTATTGCCACAAGCCTTGGATGAATGGCCCTGATTTGTGCTTAGTGCTGTGCAGCAAGACCTGCAAAATTTGAAAAAGTTTTGAAGAAATACTTGGAGAAGCAAAGAAAGCCAGGGAGGAGAGCCATGGCCCTGGAAGGGAGGATTTTCCTGTACTCAGAGCAGCTAACACTCCCAGAGTAGGAAGGAGTGCTTTAGCCATCCTAGATTCTAAATGAGAGTTGTGTTGTTTTTTTTTTTTTTAAAGATTATTTATTTATTTGACAGAGAGAGAGGGAGAGAGAGCAAGCAAGCACAGGCAGAGGCAGAGGGAGAAGCAGGCTCCCTGCCGAGCAAGGAGCCCGATGCGGGACTCGATCCCAGGACGCTGGGATCATGACCTGAGCCGAGGGCAGCCACTTAACCAACTGAGCCACCCAGGCGTCCCTCTAAATGAGAGTTTTTTAATCACATGTAGGTGTTTTACTATGTTTCCGTTACATTTTAGGACACTGGTTAGGAATTTGGAATTGATGTTTAACACAGGATAATTTTCCCCTTTCAAATAATAGGAATAGTTTCTGGTTAGCATTTTCAGGGCAGAAGATCTGATTTTTTAATAAATTTTTTTAAAGTTTTTATTTACTTATTTGACAGACAGAGATCACAAGTAGGCAGAGAGGCAGGCAGAGAGAGAAGGGGAAGCAGTCTCCCTGCTGAGCAGAGATCCCAATGCTGGGCTCGATCCCAAGACCCTGAGACCAGGACCTGAGCCAAAGGTAGAGGCCCAACCTACTGAGCCATCCAGGTGCCCCAGAAGATCTGATTTTTAGATGTGGGTGACTGATGTTAAGTGAAAAGTGCCTGTATTTTAGAGACTAGATGGGGAGTGATGCCTGGTAGCTCTTCATTTACTCAACATCTATTCAGTGGACACTGCCTAAGGAAGTGAGCCAGGCATTGTGCTGAGCGCTGGGGAGAGAGGGGTAAGACGCCAGCAGCCCTGTTGTGCCGAGCCTCCAGCCTCGGGATGTGGTCAGAGCCAATGGAAGCTGCAGGAATGGATGGGATGGTACACTTCTAATCCAGCTCCAAGAGCCAGAGAGGGATGAATAAAAGTTCACATGGTTAAAAGGAGAGAGGAGGCCAGAGAGAGGGACTAACCCATGCAGAAATACAGAGATAGGGAGCAAGGCAGCTAAACCTGGCTGCACCAGAGCCCCAGAGGCCAAGCAGAGCAGTCTATGAAGCACCCCTCTGTAAAGGAAGCCAGAAGTGCTGGGCTCCTCTCTGCGCCTCCACCCACATGCTCCTGGCAGCCATCTTCATCGCAAACTCCCACAGGGACCAAATTGAATAGGCTCTAAGACCTTGCTTCCTGATCTATAAAATGGGATAATAACGTTCATCTTACAGAGTTACTGTGCATATTGAATGGGTTAATGCATGTAAAATGCTTAGACCTGGGCCTAGCACATTTTCAGTGCAACAGTAATGTTAATGCTATTGTTATTAGCCAGAGGCCCTATAAATGTGTCACAGTGGAGCTCAGGCTAGGGATATTAAGATAGAAGTTCCCGGAGCACCTGGGTGGCTCAGTCGTTAAGCGTCTGCCTTCGGCTCAGGTCATGATCCCAGAGTCCTGGGATCGAGCCCCACATCGGGCTCCTTGCTCTGCGGGAAGCCTGCTTCTCCCTCTCCCACCCCCCTTGCTTGTGTTACCTCTCTCACTGTGTCTCTCTCTGTCAAATAAATAAATAAATAAAACCTTAAAAAAAAAAATAAGACAGAAGTTCCCTCTCTTTCTCTCTCTCTCTCCCCTCTCTTCTCCCCTTCCCCATCTCTCTCTCCTTCTCTCTCCTCTTCTCATCCCCCCACCTCCTCTTCTCCACACATAACTAATGCATATTTTTGGACACCCCCGCCAATTGGTGCAACGAGACTGCATCCTACACAGATTTCGTTTAAGCAAACTCAAAAATGCCCACCTGGCTGGATGAGACTACAGAGAACAATTTAAATGCTACCAGTTAGTCCCCTGCTCCTCTCAAAGAGCACAGGCCCCAAAATGAGCTCCATGGGAACAGGAATACATGCCCAGGATCATCTCCCAGGCCGGCCCAGTCTAAGTACCCTGAAGCATACCTTGCAAGTGACTTATGGGACTCTCCAGCCCAATTTGGACCGCATGCAGTTTGCACCCTCCACACTGCCTTTAGAACCCAAACCTTCCTAAGAAGAAGCCGCCCAGCACTTCTGTTGGCTTAGCACTGAGTACTTTTGAATCTGAATCGTTGGAAATTTTTAAGGCTTTCTGAGAGCTGGTCTTTACTTTCAACAGTTTAAGTCACCCCCAAGCATAGCCTGAGGAGTAGGATTAAATCTTCCCAGCTGCAGACAGACCCAATGAGGGGCTGTGATTCACTACCTGGGCTGCCCCCGCCTTTTCCCTCCCCATTCCCCTTCAGAGGTAAAATCGGCTTCCTCTCTGCCTAAAGCAGGGCTAAAAAGATCACCAATGGCGGTTTGTCACATGGAAGCCACAGCAGCCCAGGCACACAGAGCCAGAGCTTGGAAAATAGATGCTCTTGGTTCTCAAGTCCGCAAGCCCAGCGCCTCTCTAGAAGCTCAGGCAGGTATGTTCTCCCCGCTGGGTTTAATTTCAAAATCCAGTGCAATCACTGAGAAATGAGAGCTATTTTCTCTTTGAGCTATGCACAATTTTCATCAGCAGCCTCTGGTGGCTACAGTCTGGGGCAGTCTTTTACCACCTTTTCCTCGTCCTCCTTCTACAGACCCATATTCTGGGGAAATGGTTTTTCTAATGGCCTGTGGACGCCTGCATTGTCTGAGCCCCAAGTCCAGCGGCTAGAACTTCTCTCCCCAGGCAGAGAGAGCTGTGGTCTCAACGTTTCAGTTGGCTTCTGCTTCCCTCAGACTCCGGAAATCTGATCCTCGCTTTTGTCTCTCCAGCACATTTCTATATGAAAAGATAAACACAACAATGCAACAGTGTGCACGGAATGGATTCTCAGCAAGCCCTGAGTTGAAGGTGTAATTAAAGCTGGAAGCTGGCAGCTTTGGGGGGAAAATGAAAGCAAAAGGGGAAACATTCTTTATAAAATGTTCCTGTCTTTATTTTTATCATGGCATTCACGTCTTATTTTCCATCACGCAGGGAAGCAAGTGCACGCTCACGTACACAAAAAACACTCCTCTATGCACACGCGCAAGTGCACAACCTACCCACAAAGCAATATTTTAGAGACCCTTGGTCTTTGATGTTGTTCTTTTCAGCAAATGGACAGTAAGAGTGGTTTTCCTCCTTCTTCTGCTGCTCCTAAACACAGGAAAGAGATGAGCAAAACAGCATGAAACCTGAACCAGCTCATGCAGAAAGGACTCCTGAGAACAGGATCTTCCGAATGGAAACTCCAGTTAGCTGCAATGTCCTCTGAATCTCATCACTTAGATTGTGATTCCAAAGAGGAAATCCCTTATGGCCCCACAAGCGCATACCATCAGTTGTCCACATTATTTATGGAAAAACCAGTCCTGCTGAATATTTTGGACACAGAAGTGATGCTTTCAAAATGAGATTTGCCAACACAGCCCCTTTTCCCCAAACAGTAAGAATCAGCAGAATATCCCTAAGAGTCCTCTCAATTTATTCTTCATCGTAAGCCAGGGGGAGAGGAGGTCAGCTGAGTGAGATCCCAGGCCGAACACAGGCACTAACCTAATCCCATTCAAAGGCAAACAAGAG
The DNA here is from genome assembly GCA_003697995.1 of Taxidea taxus jeffersonii. NCBI lineage: Eukaryota > Metazoa > Chordata > Mammalia > Carnivora > Mustelidae > Taxidea > Taxidea taxus. Next base: position 7,178 of record ML104652.1, on the reverse strand, counting down.
CAGAATGTGAGCCCCAGACTTCTAAATTAGTGGGCCAGCTTTGAGACTCAGGGGTTCTTATGAGGCAGAGCGACAAGGACAGCAAAGCTGCAAAGAGCCAGGCCTCATGAAGTGTCCAGGCTGGGTGGGGCCGGGGAGGTGACGACAGTGCTCCAAGGCAAAGACTGGACCACACACCTGTTCACAGTCGGGTATGCATGTTAAACACAAAGAAGTATGTGTGTGATTCTTGCTTGAAAAAGCAGGAGGGCAAAAAATAAAATAAAATAAAAAAATAAAAGAAGCAGGAGAGCAACAAGGTTTTATTTTAAGTGAATGCTACAGTGTTGACCAAACCTGCCCACCCCATTTCCTGCAGGCTCCCCAAAGGAAGAGGATCCAATTAAGCATGAAATAAGGCCTCAGCCATACACAACAGCCTCACCTGGAATATGGCTCACCTCCTATGCCCTTCCCACTGCACCAGATTTGGGGGTGGAAACTTTGGCATCATTAAAAAACTATCATCTTACGGGGGTGTTCACTTGCTCTCTGCTGGCCTTCCTGGAGGGGTGGAAGGGATTAGGACTGCCTTCTGCTTGGGAGGGGCTCTTCGCAAGGCTTCCAGGAGTCAGAGCGCAGCCCTCGGGAAGGAAGCAGACATGGCTGATCCAGACCTGCTCTGGCTGAGTCTTGGGGAAAAGAGAAGACACTGAGTTGTTGAGTTTCTACACTGTCAGCCCAGATCCCCGGTGGGAGAAGAGAAAAGTGCAAGGCAGACGACCACCCACAAGAGTGCTTTTGGCTGGGATGAGCTTGGTGCCTGTGAGAGGCAGGAAGACATGCAAATCAGGCCTGAGTCAGGGAACCCCTAACCTCAGTGGAGTCCTGGAATTCAGGAAGTCCCTCCTATACATCTTTAGGGGGCTCAGAAACCATGGGATGGCACCACACTGCTGTCAGCAGAGTGTGACGTAGGAGGTGAGACCCCTAATTATCTCTAGTTTCACCTCTGCCTGCTTTTCCTGACACAAACCCTGGCATTCAGCACATATACATGCCCACGCACACCTATATGGCCAATTTTGTAATGACACAAAAGTGTCACAATGATGATGCCCTTGAAGACACAATGATGCCCTTGAAGTCTAGGTGGTAACAAAAAGAACATGGCTTTTTTAAGCCACCCTGATCTTGGTTCCGTCGTTTATGAATTATGTGGCCTTAGCCAAATCACTTTTCGTCTCTTCAAACTGGACGAAGAAATGCCATCCGGTATTTCTGAAGGGATTAGAGAGATAACGCATAGAAAGCAGAGGGGGTGGGGCATGGCAGACCCCTAGCAAAAGATCAGATCAAAGGTAACAGCCTTGTTAGCTATGGAGAGCCTCTGGCTTGTAAACAACTAACAAGGAAGCAAGGGATGGGACGCTCAGGTGGCTCAAGCAGTTAAGCATTTACCCTCAGCTTGGTTCATGATTCCAGAATCCTGGGATCGAATCCTGCATCAGACTCCTTGCTCAGCAGGGAGCCTGTGACTCCCTCTGCCTGCTGTTCCTCCTACTTGTGCTTGTTCTCTGTTTTTCACTTGCTCACTCTGTGTCAAATAAATAAAATCTTAAAAAAAAAAAAAAAGTGGAGCAAGGGGACAAAACTGAACAGAGTAGGTCTGGAACCACAGCAAAGTGGGCTTAAGACACTGGGCCAGTAAGAGTATAAAAGGGGACCTCATCACAGAGGACCTGACTCAGCTACTTTTAAAAACAGGCCAGGCGATGACCCATAGCCAGACCTGGCTTCAAGGTTGCGTGGCCTGAGCAGTCACAACAGCCAGCACTCAGTCTAGGTTCTGCCATTATTGTCCTGAAACTCTTAATAATTTCTAAACACCGGTCCCAGCAAACTATGCAGCCAGCCCTGCTCCTATTTACTAAGACTGATGGGGTTTTAATAACTGTCTCCTCTGAGGCAGCTCTCCCCTTCTCAGAGGCCTCCTGAGCTGCTCAGACCCCTGATGCTCCTCTGATATCCCAGTCTGTGGGCACACTAGACACACTGGAAGGTTCTCCTTCTCAACTCCAGACCTCCTAATCCACATGACCCACCTCAGCTTCTCTGTGGGTAACTGAGTGGGTACTACATCCGCCCCAGGCCATTGCTCTCAATATAAAGGCCACATTCCCCTCCACAAAAACCATTTCCAGAATTCAAGAAGTCTGCCTGTGTCCTGCCCCATCTGCCTTCCATTCAAGCGGCACTTACTAAGTACCTATGATATACGCAGTGCTCAGCTGGGCAGGATGAGTTCTGTCTTCTTTTTTTTTTTTTTTTTTAAGATTTTATTTATTTGTCAGAGAGAGAGAGAGAGCACACAGGTAGGCAGAGTGGCAGGCAGAGGCAGAGAGAGAAGCAGGCTCCCCGCTGAGCAAGGAGCCCGAAGTGGGACTCGATCCCAGTACCCTGGGACCATGACCAGAGCAGAAGGCAGCAGCCTAACTGACTGAGCCACCCAGGTGTCTCGAGTCCTGTCTTCTTGGCAGCAGGCAAATCCCACCCAGAACTGACAGGTACCGAGCTAAAGGAGCAATGTGAGTAAAACGCACTTCACACAGTATGACCTGAGAAACGTTTTCCTGGGAGAAAGAGCACATTCCGGAAACAGGGGTGAGAGAATGGAGGTAGGGCTGTGTTCTCTCTGACTCCAGCAGCCAGTGAGACACTGCCCACCCCATCCTATTTCCCCATCTGCTGTGAAGAAGTGTCCCACCTACTCTGAGCTACAAGACTGTTGGGGGTCCTGCATCACTGGCACAATCCTCCAGGACATCAGTCTCGTGGTTGGGGTGGGCTGGACTCACTTTCCCTGAGAGAAATGATTTGGGGTGGCCAGAGAGCCCTCGGTGTCTGGAGGCACAGGAACAGGAAGAATCAGAAAAGAACTTGAAGAAAGTGGTCTGCAGAGGGGTGGGAGAGTGAGTAGTGGGCACAGGGCTGAGAGGCAGGTTCCTGCTAACTAATCTCTCTTCCCAGCCTCTGCAAAAGGCCCTCTTCTGTGAGGAGCCAGAGACCCAAAGGGGAGAAAGTCCTGGGAGTGGGCCCTCAGGGGATGCCAAGAAAAGACTCCCCATTCATCAGAATCAGTGAGCCTTAAGCCATGAGCAGTGAGAGTAAAAATAACTGCATCCTTCTCAGGAGGGAGACCAGAGATAGCAACAGAAGGACCTACTCCTCCAAGTCAGCTCTAAGCTGGGTTTTGGCTTTAAAAAACAAAACAAAAAAAGTGATGGAAGAGGGCACCTGGGTGGCTCAGTTGGTTGAGTGTAACTCTTGGTTTCAGCTCAGGTCATGATCTCAGAGTCTTGAGATCAAGCCCCATGTGGGGCTCTGTGCTCAACACAGAGTCTGCTTGTCCGTCTCCCTCTGCTTTTCCTCCCTTTCTCTCAAATAAATAACCAAAATCTTTTTTAAAATGTGATAAAAGTTTATTGACCACACTGCAAGGGAGCAGCGGGCAGGACAGCAAAGGAGACACTGTCTGCCAGGAGGTAGTGGTGGGGGCTATAGTTAAGTGCGGGAGTGAGGAGGTATGAGAAAGTATGGAATTTTCCTCCTTTGGTAACTCCGCCTAGGTGTAAGTAGCCCATTGGTCAGTAAGGGCTTACGGCTTTGAGCCTGTCTGTAGTCAGCACAGTGGTCACTGGGGGCCCTTCTGTCTTACTCAAGTTTCCATTGCTCAGCCTGTTGACTAAAGGCGGTCTCTATGCTCCCCCCTGACAGATTCTGGCATTGACAAATGGCAATGACAAATCTCTGGCATTCGGGCAGAGGTTTCACGTTCAGTAGCTGCTTCATGCTGGGCAGGGGTACACTGTGCCTCCCTAAACTTGTTGGCTCATCAGGGGTTCTGTGCAGTTACAGACCAGGGCATAGCTATTATAACAACATGATGATAAGCAATTTGAGTGAGACTCCTTGGTGCCCAGGTCCACAGGATTTAGGATGAGGGGACCCTCCAATGGTATGGGCTGGGATCCTTGTTGTATCATTCACTGGATCATGGGATCATTCATATGTGGAATTATTAGATTCTAGAGGAGACAAATTTAAAAAGACATTAAAGAGAGGGGGACTAGTAATTAGTAGTATCAGTATTGAAGCCAGGGGTCCTACGAAGGAAAGAAGCCATGATAGCCAGGACCAGGTTTCTTTCCAAGAAAACCATCCTTGTGTTGCACGGTGCCAGAGGGAAGACACTCAGTTGCATAGGACCATATTCTACCTATAGATCAAGATTGTGGCTGGATCCATGGAAACAAAGGAAAAAAAGGAGGGGCCCCAAAAGAAGCAAAAAGGCTAAGAGTCAGCCAGTATCAGGGACATGTCCCAACCGAGTTCATACCATGAGCATGTTCACCCTGGATGAGCTGCTGCTGCCACAGGCACCACACTTTGGGAATGGAGACCTCGGGGTGGACAGAGCAAGAGGAAAGAGGTCCCTCACCCTCACAGTAACAGGCAGACCAACCTGCTCACCCTTAGACCTTCAGACCACACCAGGGAGCTAACCTGGTCAGAGATCTTCAGTTGTCTAAGGACTACTAGGGTTAGACCACCAAAGGGAGAAAAAGGAGAGGGAAGGAAGGGTCCCTCCAAAGGGCAAGAGGGGAAGGCCCTCACCCTTCGGGGCAAGGGCGGTATAGCAAGTCTCCCCTGGGGCTTTGGATCTTCATCAAGTACTAAACTCGGTTAGAGGATGTCAGTTCCCCAAAGAGTACTAGAGTTGGTCAACTGAAAAAGAGTCCCAAGAAATTCCTGGAGAATCCAGGAGAAGTTTCAACCTGGAAGAGGTTTCCCATATGGGCCACCCATATGGGGTGAGCTGACTGGGTGGAAGCCAGTGGTGTGGGCAGTGAAAGAATTCACCCAAGGCAGAACCAAGGACATTCAGCCTACTGAATGCACTGCAAGGCAGCAGCAGGCAAGATGGGAAAGAGACTGTCTGCTGGTTTGTGGTATTTTTAAAAATTCATGCTCCATTGTAATAAATGTAAAAAACGTTCACTCTCTCTTACAAATTTCAAGTAAAGTAAATGTATCAACTTCAATTAGGTACAAGGCATAATGGTGAATGAATCTTGTTACTTCTCCCTCTCTCCCAGTTTCCAACCCCCATTCCTACCCCCATGGCCTCAGATTCTAATAAGCCCTGAAATGGGGATGTTCACTTTTGTTCCCGTTTGTAAATGCTTGTTATAAACTTATTTCCTATTGTGACCTTCTTAACTCTCTTAATCCCCTTGGATCTTCTTAAGTCTTCTTTGGGCATCTGGCTTCTCAGAGGAGTGGGGCTCAAGAAGGTAAGAGAGGTTAGTCAGCAGGAACCCACATCCCACAGGTGCTGACTCCATGCTTAGTACCTGGCCTATGATGAAGTCTATGCTCAGTACATGTTGATAAATGATTGTATGTCTGAACGAATGGATGGATGGGTAGAAGTAAGGAATGCCAGATCAATAGACCTTCTAAGGCCAAATTTAATTTTGTGCTGTGTCCTTGAACTTTACGGGATCATAGTCTGGGATAAAGTGAGAAGAGTGGACTACTTCTGGGAAGAAGGCAGGTCCTCAAAGAGGACAGGTAGGGCTTTACCAATCTAGTTTTCTATACTTACTGGGAACATCTAACTTCTTAGGCCTCACTATTCCCACCTGAACAAAGCCCCTGTCTTTGGGCAGCCCTAAGTTGCTAAGCACAAAGCAGGCTGGACAGAGACTCGGAGGGCTCCCAACCTCCACATACATGGAAACCCAGGATCGCAGAGAGGGAAAAGGAGACAGGCTGTGGCTCACACTGACACAGCAGAGAACATCTTGATAAACAGGACGAGATATAGAGCTGTAGTGTATACAATCAACAAAAGAATAAACTAAAAAAGAAAACCGTTGGTGAGGGAAGAGTAAAGGTGGCAGCTGAGAGCTCTTTGGGGGACTTTGAGTGACATAGAAAATCAATAAAGTTGAACATTGATATCTAGAGAACAAAACCTTGATCAGGGAGAGGTGTGTTTAATGTCATGCAATGAAGCAGTTTCTAAAAACCAGGGCTGTGCCACAATGGAATGTTCAAGTCTATCACTGTTAAGAGATATTATGACTAAGTTTCCTTTCAGTGGAAGAATTGAAACAAGAAGCTGTATGCTCATCTGTCTGAGCTGTCATGTGAGGGATTTCTGAGGTGGAGGAAGGTGGGGCCAGAAGATTGAAGGCTTTTCCATGACTCATTTGTTCAGGTGAGGCAGCCTTGCCATCCTTAGCCCCCTACCCTCACCGCACACTGAGACTCTGAAATCAAGTTTTTATCCAAGGGTCTGAATACCAACTCAATTACCCACTTAGAATTTGTGGATCTCCAAATTTCTAAGTTTATTGATAGAAAATCCTGCTATCTTCCCCCAGGCAGCGTGCAGCCCTGAATGAGAGCTAGCCTCCTTTCCCCATAAATGGTCAGACCCTCCAAAGAACGGTACAAAGCTTCACTTACAATATTCTCCTCAAACTTTGGATTTGTTTCTCTGGTTTTCTCTCCTTCTGTGTCCATAGCTTCACACCTGAAGTGATTACCAGCAAGTGTTTTGGAAAGCTTCTCCCCTCGGTCCCTGTGCTCTAGGTCCATCCTGGGAGGACCAGAAGCACTCTTTTAGCTCATCTCTGGAAGATACCTCACAGTAGGGTCCCTGCCTTATGGTTGCCCAGCGCTTTTAAGGAAGTGGTCCATAACCAGTATCACTGGGAAATGTGCTGAGGAACACCGCACCCCCTTCTCTCAACAACTTGGTGTCATACTCCTCAGCCCCTCTGCCACCACCATGCTGGGCTCTGAGCAGGGCACAGGCCCACTGCCAAGCATGCCAGCATGTCTGTGCCCAGTGCCAGCCCAATCCAACTGAGTACTGTAATACTGAACCCCTTACCATCTCAAGTGTATAAAGAACTTGGAACACAGGGCACCTGGGTGGCTTAGTGGGTTAAGCCTCTGCCTTCGGCTCAGGTCACGATCTCAGGGTCCTGGGATGGAGCCCCGCATTGGGCTATCTGCTAGGCAGGCAGTCTGCTTCCCCCTCTCTCTCTCTCTCTGCCTGCTTCTCTGCCTACTTGTGATCTCTCTCTCTCAAATAAATAAATAAAATCTTAAAAAAAAAA